>CAWUFW010020343.1:0-154562 GCA_963921515.1 Calotriton arnoldi | reverse complement strand
TTATATTAGGGTGTGAGAAGATGCATGAAATTATCACATGGATGATGTCATCAGTGATGTCATCAGTGATGTCATTTGAGATGTCATCAGTGATGTCATCAGTGATGTCACTGACCATGTCATGAGTGATGTAATATGTGACGTCATCAGCAGTGCATTGCGGGGGCGCGAGTTATAGTTAGCTGAACTAACTATAACGGGGGAATTTCACGGGTTTTGTACGAGTGAAATGTCCAACTAACTATAACGCCCCTGAAACCTATGGTTTTTTCAGTGAAACCTATATATATTCACTGAAAAAACCATAGGTTTCAGGCACGTTATAGTTAGAAATTAGCATTTAAAAAACCTTAGAAATTCACTGAAAAAACCATAGGTTTCAGGGACGTTATAGTTTGTTGGACATTTCACTCATACAAAACCATAGAAATTCCACCGTTATAGTTAGTTCAGCTAACTATAACTCGCGCCCCCGCAATGCACTGCTGATGAAGTCACATATTACATCATTCATGACATGGTCAGTGACATCACTGATGACATCATCCAGTGAATGTGGTTTTCTTTAAAATGTAAATATGTATTATATATATACCAAGCTGTATTGAAGAATGAATGGATGTATAAGTGTCTGGATGGAGGATTTAGTAGGTGTGTGACTGACTGTTTAAGTGAATGATTAAATGTATCTTACTGAATACATGGGTTAGTGTCTAAAGTGCGTGAATGTCTGTATCACTCTGTCTGTTGTTGTGTAAGCTGCTGCATCGGTTGGTCAGTAGCTACATGAATATCTATATGGGTTATTGATTAGTTGCCTGCGTATTTGTATAGGAGACTGAGTGTGTGTGGTTGGGTGGGGTGTGTGTGACTCTGTGCATAGATGTGTTGTAGTGTAGTTCCTATTTCCCTAATAGGCTCTGCGCATTGGAATAATATACCCTATAGGCTTGACATAGGACTGAGGTCGGTATGTCCCTATTGAGTATATTAAATTTAATTACTTGTGCCAGCTAGCTCAGAGGCCACTAGAAACTCCTTGAGAACAAGAAGGGAGTAGTTTCTGGCAATTGAAAAACATGACAACTTTGTTTCCTTTTAGAATCGGAGCACGTCTCAGAATCGTGGAAACAATAGATAACAGTTTCACTCAGTCAATCGTGCATGCTTAGTTTCTACAGAGTTACACAGAAAGGAAAGACGGGCGTTTCAATAAAAAGGTTTTATTGAACAGTCTTGTTTCTCGTGTAAGAGATATGTGCTGTTACGATCACAAGACAGTATGCAAGATATATAATGTACAGCGTAAGCAGTAGAAATAAATAATACTGCGCTAGCATTATCTTTTAGCATATATTCACGTACATAAATAACATGAGCTAAAAATGCGAGTACTCATACGATGCGTCTCTAAGCTATTTCTACCCCAATGTACCTAACCTAGTCTAGGTGTAGGGCAAGGTAAGAAGTAGGCGAAGTATTCTCTAGTATGGTATACTAAGAGTATGTTAAGTCTAGTATGCCAAGAGTCTTCTATGCCAAGAGTCTTGTATGCCAAGAGTCCCTCTAGGTTCTAGTCAGCTCCATACCTTGAGAATGAGAGAGGTGGGAATCTCTTTCCGGATCTGGAACTCTAACACCCCGCGAAGGGAGTCAGAACACTGGAAGCTGGATTATCTGCGAGCAGGGATGACAGCGTCTTCTCAGTGCGTCAGGCCGGGATACTGGCTCCTCTGAAGTCGAGGTCTCCTCCTAACTTGCTTGGGCAAGGGAAGGTATATTTATACCTGGTAGGTGTCTTGGAATGTTAGCATTGACGTGAAGTCGGACAGAGGAAGACGTCAGGAATGAACCCTTAAGGTATAACGGTTCATACATAATAGATGAGTTCTTGGAGAAATCAATAGTCCTGTGCTAGGGGAACTCCCGAAGCTTAAGGGTCTGGTTTCTAAGAACTCGTTGTGATGTTAGGGTGGACGGATGTCGGTGACCATGCCTGTATTTGGAGTGCACGGTTAATGCCTAAATAAGGACAGGGATTCTATGCCTATATAAGGGGAATGCGAATTGTGCCTATATAAGGACATGATTCAGGAAAACCTATATACGGACACCTAAAGCGGAATACAACACCCACTCCACTTTCGAATGAACGATAATACTAAATGCTAAACATTTAAATGCTAAACATAAAATTGAGTACCACATGTTGCTAAAAACATTTCTAAAAGCATTTTAAAAGAAGCTCAAAACTGTTGAAATGCAATAGGTACTGTACATTTAAAGCATCGTTTTCATTCTAAGCATATAACGGAAGTAAAATGCAACGTGAATGAAACAGAAATATATACATATGACAAAATGGTTGATAAGTTTTCAAAAATCAAAGCCATTGCATATCATGGTATCAAATGAAATTTTAGACAAGTAAGGTGACAATGTGTCCCTGGAAGTATTCAAAGAAGTCCGTTTTATAAGACTAGTTCTACTGTAAGCAGATTGTTCTTTGCCATGTCATTTCAAAAATTTAAGAGAAAAAGTTCAATTCTGGGAAAAGTTCCAAGTTTTGAAAATATGAAGGTCAAATTTCATGGTTGCCCTGGTACACTGTGAGCCGAATCAAAGTCAGTGTATGGGTCTGGCGTAAACATTAGATCATCTATTTCAATAGACAAAATATCGTCAACCAATGTTGGTGACATTTGGAATACCTCATTCAGAAGGTTAATTGCACAGAGATGAGAAGCATTGCCTTCAGCATGGGATGCTGCAGCAATGTTCGCGTCCGTTGTTACCTGTGTGCCTGTTGATCCATCTCGTACCTCAGCAGGAGCAGGAAGCGTCTGTGAGATCTCAATGAATGCTGTCATCAGGATTGGTAGCCTCTGGGGACAACACAGAGCATGGGCCGTTATCGGGTCCAGCAGAGTATCGATATCCATTGGCATGACTGATGGGAGTGTTAGACAGGTGTCTAGCATGCATTCTTCACCGCAAAGCAGGCAGCGTAGAACAGGTAAGATGCAATCTTGCCAGATTGGTCTGAATGACAGGAACCACGTTGTATTAAGTTCCCGTAGACGAGGCATGCCAAAAAGCTGTACTATTCGCTCTCGGCATTTCCGTTCAAGGAGGGCTCTCTCCACATCGCTCGGAGTGATGTTGGCGAAGAGGCTTGCCATAGCGTAGTAGGAGGAATAGAAACAGAATTCCTGCAACAAGTGCTACAATTAACGGCACACCACCAAACACCGAATGTGCGAAGTTTGGGATGATTCCGAGGACCGCCTGGAAAGGTGCTAATAGTCCGGAACAGATGGCCTTAAATACCTGTACAATCCCGCTCGTATCAGACATGTTAAAGATACATCCCATCATTTCTGCAAAATGTATCGGGCAGTTTGTACGTATTAAAGCCTGTATCTCAGCCGAAGTCCTTGCAATTTGCAAATCATAGATTTCTTTGGCCGAGGTCAAAGGCACTGTTTCTTGTATAAGCATGGCTTTCATTCTGCTTAAAGTATCAAATCGTATAAAAGAGACATTCAACGAAGGCCATAAAGGCGACTCCCTGACTGTGTCTATTGGGGCAAACAATACGTGCATACAGCAAGTGACCCTGGAGTCCACCGTTACTAGATATGGGATGCCTGGCAACATGCCACAGCAACTCTGATCATTCAACATGAGGTAACTCCCATTAGAAAGTTGGCCAAACGTTGGATTAATCACAGCAGCTGGTGTACCTAGCTGGTGGCAGGACAAATTTGCCACAGAACCATTACAAGCCCCGTGTAAAGAAATGTCCTGACAAATTAGTGAACCGCTTAGTGCCCATTCACAGTGTGTACCACTAAGAAACACTTCACGATCCCCACTCCAACATCTATATGTGTATGGTAGATCCCAGGATGTCTTAATGTATTCTTTACCCAACCTTTCATATTTGCCTGCTTGCATTTGTTTGAGGCAATACTGAAACTGAAAAGTAGTGACAGGCAGAGTGATTTTGCCATGAATAAGCCATTCTGTAGCTGGTTTTTCTGCTACCGTAAATGGTAATTTTTCCAGTTTTTCAATGCTCAGCACTGTATACTTTGCTCCCCTTTGTGCCAGTTCAATCTGTTTATCAGTTAGATTGTATTCTGCAAACAGAGATGACGTGTTGATAAAACGCCAAGGCACATAGCCCGCTCGCAAAGATTGCAGCGTCCAGCTTAATAACATAATAGAACGTAACTGAGATTGGCCTTGTTGTAACATGGCTAAATCTTGTTCCAGTATGTCTATAGCAGAGGATACAATGTTGTCCAATGAATAAATTCTGGATGACAAAGTTGTTAACCCATTGTCGACCACAGAGAGAGTTTTCTCTAAGTTAATACGATCAAGTTCACGTATTCTTTCTGCGGCCTCTACCTGTGACACCTTCCATGCTTCATTATAAGCAGCATAGATGCCGGCATATATGAAACGTTTTTGACGTGGTTTTCTTGGTCCTAGCAAGAATTCCCTAAGGTCTGCGTCTTCTTTAAGTAAAGATAAGTGTTGTTTCACATCCTTAAGTGTAGATTTTTGCAGCCAATCGATGCATAATTTTCCTACACTGTATGTTGTTACTACCCCCGGATGTTGTCTTTGGACGTATCTTGGGTCTGGCCTATGAATAGTAAAGCCCTGTGTTTTATTCAGGAATCTTTCTTGACAGGTGTTTGTGTCTGTGGGCCAGATCAACCATTTTCTCCAATCAGGATTTGTTCTGTTGAGTTGTAATATTTGGTCAACTGTAACCGCTGCCTGTGTATTGTTATTACTGGCAGGTGTCAGTACAGAAGGTGTTTTCATGTCTTTGATCTTGGCTAACCCAAGGCAAGAAGTTTGTTGTACAGTGTCATTCAAAAACATTATTTGCTGAGGGATGATACACGCTCTAAACAAAGCTTCTATCCCCTGCACTTGCCAATTTTTAGAACCCCAGACAGATTTTGTGTCTATTGTGTCTTTCCACAAGTCGAATCCATGTCTAGACAGTTGAGTAATAAAGGCTGCAGAATACATTTGTTTTGTATTAGTTAACATAATTTTCTGTCCTGTTTTGTTTACATTTTTATAGTAAAATGATTCCGGATCAGATGTATTGTACCCTGAAAAATATGGAAACTTTTTAGCAAATGTTTTTGAACTACCTTTTGGTGGTGTAGGACAATGCTCCCATTGGTTAAACATAAACACATTTCTAGGTGTTGCAGATTTATGCAAGAAGTGATGACCATAGTGGTTATAGCAATACAGCTGTTCATAGGCTGATGCACCCTCTAAATATTCATTATTAGAAAATGCAGCAGACCTTTCTAGGTCAAACATCATATTATTTACATTCTCAGAGTCCCAATCATCAGAATAGGTACTGGACGAAACAAAATCACTTAGTGAAATTTTAAATAAATGTGGAATGTTCAATTGTTCAGTCGGGCCGAATATGTCGAAATCAGTTTTGTCCCACACTATACCATCCTGTATAGGAACAGCTGTGATGTTCACTGCAGACAAGTCTCTTGTTTCACGATGGGATGATTTGTGAGGTTTTAAAAGTAAGTTCACATTTTTACTTTCAATGTCCAAACGGATATATCTGCCATTTATAAGCACGCTGATAGTCATAACCAAAGCTAGCCAAAGCAGAAAGAAAAATATTCCAGAAATAACCCAAAGTTCAATCCATGGTGAAACCAGATAAGTCTCTTTCAGGAAATGAAAAAGGTCTTCTACTTGTTTTTTGAAAGTTTTTGATGCTGGCGTCGTTTCAGGTTCACTGGGATCCTCAGAAAACATATCAAAGTTAATGAAATAGCCAGAAGCAGTTCGGTCAATTGTTGAAATTGCATCAGGATTAGTTGAAATCGCTGGAACCAGTTGATCACTTGTTACATTGGTGTAGACAGGTGTATTTGGACGAACTGTTACTTGAGTTTCAAGAGGGATGAGTTCCATAGCATTGTTGCTTAGTCCTTCATCTGTTACTGCTGAATTCTCGATGGTTTTCAGTCTTTCAGTCTGAACCTCTTGGATAGTAGCGAGAGGAGTGCATCTGCTACTAGGTCGGAGTCCACGAGGCCTACTATTTAGTATTGGACACATATTGTGGTTTGATGAGGTCAATTGACACAAATCTTTTCTCCTTTTTTCCAGCAAGGGGCGGCAGAAGTACTGTTCTTGTTCCGTGGACGGCTAGGACAGGTACTGGTTGGCTGTAAGAAGGTCCAAATTCCTTCTTGTCCACAATCTTCTCTCTGACTAGATCCCCAACTTTTGGAATCCAGACAGGCCTTGCTGGGACTGCCCGTTTTTCCCCAGTGGTGGTTGGCTTCAGGAACACGTTGCTTTGTTTCGATCTTAGTTCATTTAGATCCTGTAAAACAGCCAAACGATCTTTGATATCAAAGGGTTTATTTTCCACCACTGTGCGTTTACATTCCAGATCGGGCACCCACATTCTTGTCCCAAATAGGACCTCATATGGAGTGACCCCCTCTAGAGAACTTCTTGGCAAATTATTTAATGAGCGTTGGACCCCATAAAGATGTTTGACCCACCCATCACCCGAACCTAATACTCTAGCTGTTATAGACTGCTTTATGACCCGGTTTTTCCTTACCACAACAGAATTTCCCTCAGGATGAAACGGAGAGGAGTACCGCAATGCAACGCCCAGACTGGCCATGGCTTCTTTGTAAGCCCGAGAGCTAAACGCAGGGCCCTGGTCAGAATGTAGCGTGCCTATTGCGTATGTGCCGATAAAGACTCGCAAATCTTTTATAACAGTTCGAGCGTCAGCCGAGCACTGAGGCCATATCCATAGGAACCTTGAGCAGGAATCCACTGCGACCATGATATATTTATAGTTACCGTCCCTTTGCAAGGGACCGCAGTGGTCCAGGTAAACACAAGCTAATGGTTTGTCTGAAATTAACAGGGGTGTCTGCGCAGGACGTTTCACTGTGGAGACTTTCATCTGTTGGCATATTTCACATTCTAAAACATAGTTCTTGGTCTGTTTCCTAATGCCAGGCCACCAATATCTTTGTTTCAGTAAAGATACTGTTGCAGAAATACCTGCATGGGCAGAAGCTATCCCTTCATGTGCTGCTAGGATTAGTTCTAATCTGCGTTCCTTGTTTGGAATTACCCTATCCCCCACTCCAGGGATTTGAGCAACAGGAACGTTGTTCGCATCAATTACATAAGAGTACTTGAGTGGAAACTTTTTTGGTAACGCTGCACCACTGCCTTTGCTTGTAGCATTGACAGTCAACATTATCTCACTGTCTATTCTCGTTTTTGAACGAGTGATCGCAGCTACGGAAGCCGTCTGAACAGCCCCCTTTGCGGCTTCGTCAGCCAATGAATTCCCTGCAACGTGAACGCCATCACGTTGATGACTCAGTGTGTGGATCACGTGAGCCTTTGGTCGTTCGTTTTTCAACTGAACTACTTGTTCCCAAAGCGTTTTATGCTTTATTGTGCCACCTTTTGCATCTTTGAACCCATTTTCAAGCCAATTGTGTATATATTCATTATACGACTGCACACAGTAAAAAGAATCGCACACGATTAGTGTGGGGAATTTGCGATCTGTATTTTCAAGTGCCAGTTTGAATGCTTGTAGTTCAGCTCGCTGAGCTGTGCAATCTCCTAGAGACTGCGTTTTTGTGACCATAGGTTTGAAGTTGCCATCGCGCATGCGACCTTTAACGATTGCGCACGCTGCACTGTAAGCTTGCTTACTCCCTGTTGCGGGTTGTGCGGATCCGTCAGTGTAAATTATGAATTCATACTGATCGAGAGGCAGAATTTCAGTGGGCAGAGGACATTCATGTTCATATTGCAGGAACGCTTGTGTTTTTAAATCAGGATCAAAAACATATTCAACATCTGTTGCAGCAAGAGAATTAACCCATTGTATCCATCTAGGATGTAAAGCTTTTGCATTTGTAATGCTCGCTTTTGTAACCGCCTCTAAGGCTGGTACTGGGGTTACGACAATAATGCGTTTCCCTTGGGCTAGAGCTCTTTCTTTTGCTACTGCAGTTTGAACTGCTGTCAGTATTTTTTCTGTTGAAGTGAAGCGCATTTCTGCTTGTGTATACAAATGTGATTTGTATGCTATTGGTACTTTTTCACCCTCATTAAATGTTAAAAGGTGAATCCGCATTGACCCGAAATTATTCGGATCACTAAATTGCGTTGACTTACGCGTGTTTGTAAGTGATTTGTTGCTAACATGTTAGCTTGGAGTGAACGCAAGATTTCTGTGTGTTCTTGTGTCCAATTTTTGATTGAAAAATCAGGTTTGATTAATTCGTAGAGAGGTTTAATCCTTTCTGCGTAATTTAGAATGTATGTTCTTCCAAAATTTAGGAAACCCAGGATGGATTGTAAATTTTTCAGCGTTTCTGGAGGTTGGAGCAGCGCACACTTTTCTAAAAAGTTAGCTGCCAAGCTCTTGCCTTCACTTGAAAGCTCATATCCTAGGAAAAGGACATTGAGATGGGCAATTCTGGATTTTTTAAAGTTGAATTTATAGCCCTCAGAGGCGAAGCCCAATATAATGGTACTCACCCTGTTCAAGTGCCTATCTAGGTCATCGTCTGTCAGATAGATATCATCGACATATGACAATGCCTCATTATCATAAATTTGTAGTAACTCTGTTACTCTCGCTGAGAATAACCCCGGGCTGTTCTTGAACCCTTGTGGGAGTCTACAAAATTGACGCTGGGTCCTCATTATTGAGAAAGCTGTTAAGTTCCTGCTTTCAGGTGCTATGTTTTGACAAAAGAAACCATTTGAGATGTCTAATGTGGTTTTATATTTTTTACGCACAATGTTATTCATTAATGCTGTACTATGTACATTTTGCACTGCAAATGTTTTAGAACAAGTGTTTAAGTGTCTGTAATCCAAAACTAGACGATATGTATTGTCTGGTTTGGAGACAGGAAACAAAGGATTGTTCATTGAGGAGGTGCATGTTTCAATCACCCCTTGGTATTCAAGTTGATCTAAGATCTCCCTGACCTGTTTTTTAGCTTCTTGCTTTATTGGGTACTGCCTTTGTGCAGTAGGTTCATTTTTTAACTGTATTTTGTGGTGAGGTGAGTCCTCATCCTATCCTACATGATTTTTATATAATGCTGGGGCCTGGGCAACTGCCCATTTCCTGGCATAAGTATATTTTAGATGAATTGGAATATGGTTGGAGAAGGCAGGCATAATAATGTCCTCGCCATGTGGGCACTCCCTGACAAATTGTGGTGGCCATTCTTTTTCTGCTAGAAGTATATCATAACCCCTTGATAGTTTCTCCCAAAAGAGCGCTTTCACTTTTCTTGGTATGTCTCCCTCCATTCGGAGTGTTATTCCATATAACTTTTGTGGAGAACTAATCCTGGTGTCTACAGTTTCTAGTGTGATGTACTCATTCAAGTCCACTATCTCCAGAAGTTCCTTCAGGTTCTGGCAAGCTATTGTGACTTCTGCAGCACTGTCCAGCATTGTCTGAGCCCATTCTCCGTTCTTGAGTTGTGTTCTCAGTATCCTCGGCATGTCTGATCTTCAGACCTGCTACCTTCTTTTTTGAGAATTGAGGTTTTGATTTATTTTTCTGAGCGTGTTTGTCGTCTTTCGAGTTCACGCGTTCTTCTTTATGTTCTGACCGTCCTCTTCTTTCCGATGTCTGTGACGATATCTGAAAGGTACGAGAGGAACGTGTATCAGTATCTTGATACCTGTCAGGTTTTCTTAAATTATCCCTATTCCTGAGGTTATACCTCCTTTCAGAGGGCTCCTTTTGAGGAGACCTACCTCGGGATTGAGAACGTTTCTCGTTTGAATTTTGTTTATTAGTTTCCCACTTCTTTTTAGAAGATGTAGGAGTTTGTTTAATAGAGTCCTTCTCAGGACTTTCAGATAGTTTTGGCTTCAAAGGTCTTCCACCCAAACTATCTCTGCCTAATTCTGCATAAGATTGTTCTATTATTCTGGGTAGTTCATGTTGATGTTCTGTTACATCAAATTCCCTTAAGCGTTGGCGGATCGCCACTGATGCTGCCTCCCCTTTAATATTAGATAATATTATTGTTGAGACCTGGTCGAAATTTTTCAGTAATTTCATACCTAAATTCAGAGCAGGCTCTGCCCCGTATTCGTTTTGAATTTGTTTCAGGACATCTGGTATTACTGCAATTGACGGAACACCATGTGTTTTAGTATAGATGGCAGCAAAGACTGCGCCCCAAGTGGTGCAATCTTCCAGTTGTGGTGTGATCCCCATTGGTAAACATATTGTTAGTATTCTGTGTTTCTCATAAGGGCTAGTATTAGAAAATACTGCTTCTATTTGAGTAATTTTTTGAGCTATCCAGAATGGAATTTGCTCACGTTTTGTAGGCATTTTACCCATGACTGCTTGTAAAGTCTGTGGAGTAATTTTTAGTATATTCCCCTGTTGAGGGGTTTGATTTGGAATTGTCAATGGTGGTTGGACTGTGAGAGTCCGCATGACATATTGGACTAATTGTCTGTAAATTTTTATTAACTCTGTGAGTTGAGTAAGTAATTCCTCGTCTGACATCTCTTCAATGTCAGGATGAGGTGTGTAGCCGGCTAGAATCGGCCATGTTGCTCCTGGTCTACCTAGTGGACCGAGCCTGGTACTGTTTTTGTGATGTTTTAGGGCGCCTTTAAACCAGAGCTGATGCTCCTGGTATGTTAGTGGAATTTCAATATCCTCGAAAGGAATATATTCCTCTGGTGGTTCATCTTCTTTGTCGAAGTGAAACACTTTTGTTACTGGATTTGATTCTGGGAATACTATCCATGAATAGAACACCTCTGTCTGAAAGGATTCGTGTGCCTCTATCACAAAAACTGCTCTACCTCCTCTCGGTGGTAGGCCATGTTTTATAAGTTTTAGAGTGATGGCTCTTCTTAAGTTTGGATGGATGTCTATAACACCCTCCTCGGTTTCATTTAAACCGGTAAAATTAAAAGCTGTTACGACTGGTTCAGCCGCAGCTACATCGTTCCCGGTGTTATCGTCCCCGTGTATGGACATTTGTTTTTTGAAAAATGTAGAACAAGTTTCAAGGAAACAAAAGATAAGGTGCACAATATTTTGGAACATTGTATCTTTCAACGTTGAACAAACCAAAATAGCTAATATATAGGGTTTTTGTCCTATTTAGCTTTGGCGGATATTTAACCCTACCCACTCCAGACGTCTTATGGAGTATGTGAGTAGGGGTCTCTGAGAGAAAAGCACGACTGAGTTACTCAGTATCTAGCGTTAAATTACTGCCTAACCAAACGTTTGGGCGCCATGTAGTGTAGTTCCTATTTCCCTAATAGGCTCTGCGCATTGGAATAATATACCCTATAGGCTTGACATAGGACTGAGGTCGGTATGTCCCTATCGAGTATATTAAACTTAATTACTTGTGCCAGCTAGCTCAGAGGCCACTAGAAACTCATTGAGAACAAGAAGGGAGTAGTTTCTGGCAACCGAAAAACATGACAACTTTGTTTCCCTTTAGAATCGGAACACGTCTCAGAATCGTGGAAACAATAGATAACAGTTTCACTCAGTCAATCGTGCATGCTTAGTTTCTACAGAGTTACACAGAAAGGAAAGACGGGCGTTTTAATAAAAAGGTTTTATTGAACAGTCTTGTTTCTCGTGTAAGAGATATGTGCCGTTATGATCACAAGACAGTATGCAAGATAAATGATGTACAGTGTAAGCTGTAGAAATAAATAATACTGCGCTAGCATTATCTTTTAGCATATATTCACGTACATAAATAACATGAGCTAAAAATGCGAGTACTCATACGATGCGTCTCTAAGCTAGTTCTACCCCAATGTACCTAACCTAGTCTAGGTGTAGGGCAAGGTAAGAAGTAGGCGAAGTATTCTCTAGTATGGTATACTAAGAGTATGTTAAGTCTAGTATGCCAAGAGTCTTGTATGCCAAGAGTCTTGTATGCCAAGAGTCCCTCTAGGTTCTAGTCAGCTCCATACCTTGAGAATGAGAGAGGTGGGAATCTCTTTCCGGATCTGGAACTCTAACACCCCGCGAAGGGAGTCAGAACACTGGAAGCTGGATTATCTGCGAGCAGGGATGACAGCGTCTTCTCAGTGCGTCAGGCCGGGATACAGGCTCCTCTGAAGTCGAGGTCTCCTCCTAACTTGCTTGGGCAAGGGAAGGTATATTTATACCTGGTAGGTGTCTTGGAATGTTAGCATTGACCTGAAGTCGGACAGAGGAAGACGTCAGGAATGAACCCTTAAGGTATAACGGTTCATACATAATAGATGAGTTCTTGGAGAAATCAATAGTCCTGTGCTAGGGGAACTCCCGAAGCTTAAGGGTCTGGTTTCTAAGAACTCGTTGTGACGTTAGGGTGGACGGATGTCGGTGACCATGCCTGTATTTGGAGTGCACGGTTAATGCCTAAATAAGGACAGGGATTCTATGCCTATATAAGGGCAATGCGAATTGTGCCTATATAAGGACATGATTCAGGAAAACCTATATACGGACACCTAAAGCGGAATACAACAGTGTGAGTGGTTGATTGACAGGGTGTATGAGTTTAAGAGTGCATGTGGAAACAGTTGTATGGGTGGGTAAGTGTGTGTATGGGCGTCTTGGTGAGTGAATCGATGTCTCAGTGCACATGTCCAGCTCAGTACATATATAAAAGGCAGTGTATGTGAGAGTTGGTGTATAGAAATGACTATACGTGAGAGTCAGTGATTGTGAGAGTGGCTGTATGTATGAGTGTATACTTGTATTGGTGATTATATAAGAGACTAAGTATGCGTTACTATCTGTATGAATAAATGAGGTGGTGTGTGTATAACTGTGTAGGTGAGTAAATGGAACTGTGATTGATTCTTTGCATGAGTGACTAGGATGAGTACATAACTGACTAGGATGAGTGCTGGTGTGTCAATGTCTATATAGGTGTATGAGTGCATTTGATAGTGTTCTATTGATCAGTGACTGCATGTATGAGTGATTGTATGGGTGAATGGGTAGATGTGTGTGTATACCTAGGAATCACTGAGTGGGTATGTGGTAACTGGTATTAGTGTGTCAATGGTATCGAAAATGGTAGTCTGTATTTTACAGTGAGTGTATCAAAGGTTATATTAGTGTGTGAGGAGGTGCATCAGATTGTCACATGGATGATGTCATCAGTGATGTCATCAGTGATGTCATTTGAGATGTCATCAGTGATGTCATCAGTTATGTCACTGACCATGTCATGAATGATGTAATATGTGACGTCATCAGCAGTGCATTGCGGGGGCGCGAGTTATAGTTAGCTGAACTAACTATAACGGTGGAATTTCTATGGTTTTGTATGAGTGAAATGTCCAACTAACTATAACGTCCCTGAAACCTATGGTTTTTTCAGTGAATTTCTAAAGTTTTTTAAATGCTAATTTCTAACTATAACGTGCCTGAAACCTATGGTTTTTTCAGTGAATTTCAAAGGTTTTTTTAAATGCCAATTTCTAACTATAACGTGCCTGAAACCTATGGTTTTTTCAGTGAATTTCAAAGGTTTTTTAAATACTAATTTTTATCTATAACGTCCCTGAAACCTATGGTTTTTTCAGTGAATTTCAATGTTTTTTTTAATGCTAACTTCTAATTATAATGTTCATTTAACCTATAGTTTTTTCCGACACCCAAGAAGGACACAACACCCACTGACACAGCCCTCAGGACCTCCCCCCCGTACCACCCCTCTCCCTACTGTAATTTGTTTTATTTGTTATTTAAACTATATAATGTCTTCTTGTTTTTTAAATATTAAACAACTACATACAGTATGAAAGGGAGCCCAGCCCAGAGTCACATCTGAAGACCAACACATGTCATAGACCTACTGATCAAGCAGCTCCGGCACCCAAGAACGCCACAACACCCACCACCACCCCCAGGACCCCCCCCTCTACCACCGAGGCAGCGCAGAACAAGACAGCGAACTTTCCGAAAACGGCATGGCCCCTCAGCCACACAATAGCTGAATATTGGGACAGGTGTGAACAAACTATATGTGAAGGAAGCAATTCACCCATTTTTAACAATGCACACAATGCAAAGTGTAGTGGTGATGAGCTGGACACATCTCAGTATGCAGAACACACACCTCTCCATGTGCACAAATACTACTGGTGCTTGTAGTGTTGTGGACAGTGGACCCAACCATGTTACGTCAAACACTAGGGAAGATCTCAGTCATGTAGCTGTGTCGTCCCCCCCTGTAAGCATAAGCGTAACCAGAGTGGGCTGGTCCGACGTACGCCACTTCAGCGTAGGAGTGTGAATAAATAGGCCGTAGCTCTGGGCGTGGTTCACTTGTGGGAAGGCCAAAGCGTCTGCCAGGGCGGCGCCCCTCACCCTGCCACGAGGCCGCCAACATGACCGCCAGCCTCCTCAGCCGATCGCTGGCTTCTGCCACACAGGCCCCCAGCGGCACAGCACTGCGGACTTATGTCTGTACAAACTACTGCCTTCGATATACACTGCGGACAGCAAGGCTCACAATTCAGATCGAGTCGCGATTGCAGATGACGCAGTCCAGTAGGCAAGAGACATTGCTTAAGTCAACAACACATGGCTGTGGGCCCTTCCTGACCGCTGCCTCCGGTCTACACTGCAGTCAGTAGGGCTCACAATTCATATGGAGTCGAGATTGCAGATGACGCAGTCCAGTAGGCAAGAGACATTGCTCAAGTCAACAACACGTGCCTGTGGGCCCTTCCTCACCGCTGCCTCCTGCCTCCACTGCAGTGAGTAGGGCTCACAATTCAGAGCGACTCGCGATTGCAGATGACGCAGTCCAGTAGGCAACAGACATTGCTACCAGTGCGGCCAGCCCGGACCACGCATCATCGCTGACTGCGCACACGCTAAGTGCTTCAAGTACCACTAACTCTGTGCAGCTCAAGTCAACGCCACGTGCCTGTGGGCCCTTGATGACCGCTGCCTCCGGCCTACAATGCGGTTAGCAGGGCTAACAATTCAAGTTTAGTGCCGATGCAAATTGTGTAAGAGAGTATAATCGGTTAAGAAGACTGTATGCTCCCAATCTGTGCAGCTCAAGTCAACGTCACGTGGCTGTGGGCCCGTGCTGACCGCTACCTCTGGCCTACACTGTGGTCATCAGGGCTCACAATTAAAATTAAGTCTTGATTCATTAATTACAGAGTCCAGTAGGCAAGTAACTATCACAGGCCTAAAATCTACATAATATCCTTTTAGTATCCTTGCTTCAAGAACTTTTTTTATATCAGTTATAGCTTTAGTACAATCACCAAATTCATCTTCAAGTGCAAACGAACACTCATTAGCAGTCTACACTGCGGGCAGCAGAGCTCGCAATTTGAATTTTGGACACGTGGTGCCACTAACCCTGTTCAACACAAGCCACGACACGTGGTGCCACTAACCCTGTTCAACACAAGCCGGCGACACGTGGTGCCACTAACCCTGTTCAACACAAGCCGATCCCACATGTGGAACTGTGTCCTGAGTCCTGAATGGCAGTGACCCCAAGTCCGTGGCAGCGACCACAGCACCAGACTCCCTTCGATCAGTGAGGCATATTTCCATATGCAAGGCCAGCTACATGTGGTGCCACTAACCCTGTACAACACAAGGCGCGACACGTGGTGCCACTAACTCTGTTCAACACAAGCCGATCCCACATGTGGAACTGTGTCCTGACTCCTGAATGGCAGTGACCCCAACTTTGTGGCAGCGACCACAGCACCAGACTCCCTTCGATTAGTGAGGCGTATTTGCATATGGAAGGCCGGCGACACGTGGTGCCACTGAACCTGAACTACGCAGGCCGGTGGGGCCACCAACCTATGCACGTGGCTGTGGGCCCTTGCTCACCGCTACCTCTGGCCTACACTGCGGTCAGCAGGGCTCACAATTCAGATACAGTCACGATTGCAGATGACGCAGTCCAGTAGGCAAGAGATGTTGCTCCCAGTGCGGCCCGTCCGCACCAAGCAGCATCACAGGCTCATACATTCTCAATGCTTCTGGTGCCACTAACTGTGCACCTCAACTCAACTCCACGTGGCTATGGGCCCTTGCTGACCGCTACCTCTGGCCTACACTGTGGTCATCAGGGTTCAGAATTAAAATTAAGTCTTGATTCATTAATTACAGAGTCCAGTAGGCAAGTAACTATCACAGGCCTAAAACCTACATAATATCCTTTTAGTATCCTTGCTTCAAGAACTTTTTTTATATCAGTTATAGCTTTAGTACAATCACCAAATTCATCTTCAAGTGCAAACGAACACTCATTAGCAGTCTACACTGCGGGCAGCAGAGCTCGCATTTCGAATTTTGGACACGTGGTGCCACTAACCCTGTTCAACACAAGCGTCCACACGTGGTGCCACTAACCCTGTTCAACACAAGCCGGCGACACGTGGTGCCACTAACCCTGTTCAACACAAGCCGGCGACACGTGGTGCCACTAACCCTGTTCAACACAAGCCGATCCCACATGTGGAACTGTGTCCTGAGTCCTGAATGGCAGTGACCCCAAGTCCGTGGCAGCGACCACAGCACCAGACTCCCTTCGATCAGTGAGGCATATTTCCATATGCAAGGCCGGTGACACGTGGTGCCACTAACCCTGTACAGCACAAGGCGCGACACGTGGTGCCACTAACCCTGTTCAATACAAGCCGATCCCACATGTGGAACTGTGTCCTGAGTCCTGAATGGCAGTGACCCCAAGTCCGTGGCAGCGACCACAGCACCAGACTCCCTTCGATCAGTGAGGCATATTTCCATATGCAAGGCCGGCGACACGTGGTGCCACTAACCCTGTTCACGTGACACGTGGTGCCACTAACCCTGTTCAACACAAACCGGCGACACGTGGTGCCACTAACCCTGTTCAACACAAGCCGATCCCACATGTGGAACTGTGTCCTGAGTCCTGAATGGCAGTGACTCCAAGTCTGTGGCAGCGACCACAGCACCAGACTCCCTTCGATCAGTGAGGCATATTTCCATATGCAAGGCCGGCGACACGTGGTGCCACTAACCCTGTTCAACACAAGCCGCGACATGTGGTGCCACTAACCCTGTTCAACACAAGCCGGCGACACGTGGTGCCACTAACCCTGTTCAACACAAGCCGATCCCACATGTGGAACTGTGTCCTGAGTCCTGAATGGCAGTGACCCCAAGTCCGTGGCAGCGACCACAGCACCAGACCCCCTTCGATCAGTGAGGCATATTTCCATATGCAAGGCCGGCGACACGTGGTGCCACTAACCCTGTACAACACAAGGCGCAACACGTGGTGCCACTAACCCTGTTCAATACAAGCCGATCCCACATGTGGAACTGTGTCCTGAGTCCTGAATGGCAGTGACCCCAAGTCCGTGGCAGCGACCACAGCACCAGACTCCCTTCGATCAGTGAGGCATATTTCCATATGCAAGGCCGGCGACACGTGGTGCCACTAACCCTGTACAACACAAGGCGCGACACGTGGTGCCACTAACCCTGTTCAATACAAGCCGATCCCACATGTGGAACTGTGTCCTGAGCCCTGAATTGCAGTGACCCCAACTTCGTGGCAGCGACCACAGCACCAGACTCCCTTCAGTTTTATTTGTTGTTGTTTTGTTTAAATAAAATGTTTTATATGTAAATCTATACGTGACTAAGATTCTTGTTTGTCCAACCGCACAAGAAGGTTGTTGGGGGTATTTTGCTAATGTGGGAAGAGGGTGCGTTACCTGCTGATGTGGGGAGAGGCAGCGTGAAAGGGGTATCTCTCACAGAAAGAACTCCGGTATGTTTTCAGAAATACCTCGGACAGATGCCAGCTGACGGACTGAATCACAAAATGGCTTTTCAATGCTTATGTAGTGTGACTTATGAACAGTTCACACCCAGGCTCGCAGAGGGACAACTGTGGCCCGTCCACTCGACTCACAGACGCAGTACTATGAGCCGTCCGCTCCCAAAGGAACAGCAGCGTAGTAGCTCGCAGAGGTACAGGCACAGCAGCGTACTAGCTCGCAAAGGTAGACAGCTGCGAGCCGACGGACTGGCTTCTAACTGCATAGCTGCGAAGTGGTGATGTTGGGCAGAGGGAGCGTGAAAGGGTTATCTCACACAGACAGAGCTTCGGTATATTAAATTACCCCCGGGACCTTTCTTTTATATTTTCACTCGATGCGAGAAAGCGCGCTTTCTGGACCAAGACCTTTCTCCCTACCAAATTTGGCGTAATTCCGTTCAGCAGTTTGACCTGTAGCCTTGTCTAAAGTTTCCTATGGAAAATCCATTGAGAAAACACGTTTTCACACACCCCACATAGCTACCTGTTGCAGGCGTACTCGCTGTTGTTGTGCAGGTCAGTGGTCTAGTTGTCAACATGTCACGGCCACTCCCTGAGGGCAGGTTTGCACACACACCACACCCATCCGGCACATGCGTCACAGGCCATGTGACCACACAAATATAATGGATCGACAACGTCACATCCTTTATTGCCGGTGGTGACTGGATGGCGGACGCTCCACGGGTCTCAATCATAAAGAGTCCATGAAAACTTGCGCAGAGGGTTAGTCGCACCCTGAGCTGTATGGCTGTCAGGGGCTTACTACCACGTGGCGTGGACTTGAGTTGCACAGGGTTACTGCCACCCGAAGCTGATGTGGCCGTCAGGGGCCTACCACCAGGTGGCGTGGACTTGAGTTACACAGGGTTAGTGCCACCCGAAGATGATGTGGCCGTCAGGGGCCTACCACCACGTGGCGCGGACTTGAGTTGCACAGTGTTAGTGCCACCCGAAGCTGATGTGGCCGTCAGGGGCCTACCACCACGTGGCGCGGACTTGAGTTGCACAGGGTTAGTGCCACCCGAAGCTGATGTGGCCGTCAGGGGCCTACCACCACGTGGCGCGGACTTGAGTTGCACAGGGTTAGTCGCACCCTAAGTTGTATGGCCGTCAGCGGCCTACCACCACGTGGCGCTGACTTGCGTTGCACAGGGTTAGCGGCACCAAAAGCTGATGTGGTCTCCGCCATTGATGACTCAGGACTCAGCGACATGTGTGGGATCTGCTGGGCCGCGGAGCGGGTCCACATAATGTCCACCAAGCCATGGTGGCAGGACCGGGCCCTGGAGCTTTCACGGGCACGTGGAGTGCCCACTGGTAGACACTCCGGTGGCAGCAGGTAATTATTTGGTCATGGATGTGCAGGGGCGGCAGTGTCTCTCTCTCTCTCTCTCTCTCTCTCTCACTTCCCTCTCTTCACTCTCTCTCTCACTCTCTTCCTTCCTTTCCTTCTATCTCTCTCACTCTCTCTCCCTTCTCCCTTTCTCACTCCCTTTCTTTCCTTCCCTCTCTTTTTCTCTCTGGCTTTTTTTTCCTTCTCTCTTTCTCACTGCTTTGATATGCGCATTACACACGTCCTTATTTTGTGCTTTATTTTCCAGGCTGTGTCGTCCACATTAATGGACCCGACAGGAGTCTTCCGCCTTGTTGTTTTGTGTTCAGTTTGTTAAATTTAGTTTATCCTCTATATGTACGGAAAAATAAAGTTTTGGGAAAAAAAAAAATTTAAATAAAGTTTTTGGCTGTTACTTAAGTGCTGTGTGACTCTTTCTCGTTCTTATTACTGTTATTTAGTGGTGTCCACCATGGTGTTAAATTTTGGGGCAGTTATCGCGGGAATACTGGTGATGTCTGCAGTTTGCACCAGCTTCTGAATAGTGTGTTAGATTTATCTCAACTTTAGTTGCATTAAAGTGCTGATAATGAGATGCAGAGTAGGCGTTCCCGTGCAAAAACACACGAGCTGCACCTTTGCGATTTATTCTAAATACTAAAATCCTGTATTGAATTGCACTGTGGTAGTGAGTGCATTTACAGTGTACACACAAAATCAATGAAGAAATCTCATTGTATTTATATTGATTGGGAATAGTGGGTCAGGTGCTGAATCTTGACGGGATACACTGCCCAGTTCGTTTATTTTTCTGTACACGAAAAACCACATCACAACTTTCACAACGAAAGGCAAAAACTGCGATGCGAAACAAATTCCGGCGATAAGCCGCGTTAGCACCAGGGATTTTACACCTGCTTTCTGCTGGTGTTAAGCAGGATGACTACCTGCAGCATGAAAGGGAACACAGCCAAGAGCCACACCGGAACACCCACAGGTGCCATAGAGTCAATGAGCATGATACACGGATACCCATGAGGGCCACAACACTCATCGCAACAACCCCAGGACCGCCAACGCCCCCGAACCCGCATCTGAGCAAGTGTCTCCATGTGGTCATTGTGTTAGCATGATGGGCACGGGCCCTGCAACATCACAGTGTGCTGTCTTCAGCGGACGTTACCATGTCACCTCAGCGTTGGCAGTGAGCCTGGACATGTAGCTACGCACGCATCCTCCTGCATGCACAAGCAGCGTGTGCTGGTCTGGCGTACACAGGTCAGCGCAGGGGTGTGCCTATCCGGCAAGAGGAGCGGGGTGTCTCGGGCATGTCCGTGTGCAAGAAGTGCGGTAAGTGTGTCTCTGTGTTCTGGTGTGGCCGCCACAAGGGCCACAGCAGTCGATGTTGTAAAGTGGCATGCACCACCTCCAAACGGCAGTGTCACGGTGTGATTGGAATGCCGCAGGACATGCGCGAATAGGCATTACAATGGTGTGCCGTAGGAGTGCACGTGATACAACAGCGCAGCGCACAAAAGTGTGGGGGCTCGTGGGAGGGAGGAGCAGCTGTTTGGCAACGTAACACACAGTGAACCCGCCCACCTGCCATGTGCTGGGCATCTCATCCATGATGACCAGGGTCGCAGACATCCCACAACACCCACGACCGGCCTTTGTACACATCCTGTATGAATGCAGCAGGAGAAGTTACTGTAGGGATGAAAGGTTCTTTGTCTGAGCTATCTTGCGCTAACACATCTGCTGCTCCGAGAAGGAACTTGCAAGTGGCAAGTCCCCCCTGACAGATACAATAATATTTGCATCCGTCTCACACACTACGCACTGCCCGATTTGAGAACAACGAGTACACATCCCACACTCAAAAGTCCTTTGTCGTAGTTAGCGTGCGTGAAATGGCCTTCACACGTACTCCCACCACACCCCTGCCCTGCACCCATTGCACACAGACCCGGCTCATTGCACCAAGCTGTGCCATTTCATCCACAAGACTGGCACACGGCAAGCCAGTGCAGCTACAAGCAGAGCCACTGACGCAATGGCAGGGCATCCCGAACACATGGTCGACTCCATTCACGTCCACCTATACCTTGCACGTCTGCTGCATGTCCTGGGTGTGAGAAGTTGGCCTGGCATATGCTGTCCACTAGTTATAGTGGGCACCTTGCACCAGTCCAAACGACCTTTATTGATGATAGGTTTAAAGACAACCTTTATTGAAAGCTATCCTAGTGGTAGCTATGGAGAGCAGCCTTCAGGCTAAGTCTTGAAGGAGTGTTAAGCTGTTTGTTTTACCAATGGTAATCTCGTGAATGACCAAATGAAAGGAGAACCATACCAGGTATATATATAAAATATATGTATTTATTACTAAACACTACCCAATAGTCTCTTTATGAGGCTAGAGGTCAAAGTACACAAGTTACAAGTCAAATAGCACAGTAAATTAGCACAATCTACGATTAGCCCTAGGGGCGTACCAAACCATATATTAAGAAAGTGGTATAAGAACCACAACTTAAGTAGACACAAGGCCTAGAGCCTGTAGAATTGCTGGGACCCCAAGGAACCACCCAAGGTAGTGACACAGGGGACCCACGGGGGCTGTGTGCAGTGTGTGAACACAGCCGCGAGCTCCGTTAAAGTCTATGGGAAAGTCGCGGTAAGAGTTTTAGAGTTTAAGGACACTTAGAATTGGACTAGGACCAAACCCTCTTGGACTTAGACAGTTCTAGGGTTAACACCCACGGGAGCATCAGAGAACTCGAGTTACCTCACCCAGGGAAGCCGGTGCATAGGTGTCGAATGGTGTCGGGTCGCGTCGTCGATTTCAATGGCAGCCTGCAAAGAAGTGCTGCTGCCGGGAAAATGCGAAGTGTCCGAAGAGATCCAAGCCTGGATAAGAGATGAGAAGAACCTGAAAGCAGAGGGGACAGAGTCTGGGTCACTTGCCAGTGACCAGGGGCACGATAGGCGGATGCCCACCGATGTTGGGTTTTTCAGGTGAAAGAGGTAAAGCTTGACTCTTCAGCCACGCGGCCCCGGAGGCGTCGACGATGACCAGGAGCTGGATTCGAGCTGTGCCACAAAGGATGTCGAGTGCTGCTGCGTTGGTGTCCGGATTGAACACAACAAGCCTTGGCACCAGCAACCCACGCAGAAAGGAGAAAGATGCTTCGGTGCAGACCAGCAAAATCTGAGGGACTCACCACTCAGTGGGGAGTCAGAGCACGTCTGGAGCAACCAGGAAAACCCAAAGAAAATCAGAGTTGCCTTCACAGGGACCCATCAGTCGACAGACCAGTGATTGCCAAAGAGCCTCAAGCGGAAATGCCAGAAGCGGGCCCACGGAACACTCGTGGAGTGTAGGCTCACAATCTTCAGTGCAAATGGTGCTCGGAGCCTGGGCTACAAGTAACCCAAAGCAGGACTTCAAGAGACGTCGAGAAGTCAATGCACTAGCAAATGTGCACGGTGACCAGGAGTTCCGGTTTCATGCTCCTCATGAGGGCTGTGGGTCTCAGCTTTGCTGGGGACTCGGGTCAGCCTCTGAGATATCTGGAAATCCTCTTCCTGTGTTGCAGATGCTTCGGAGTCCGGCGGGAGCTTCGGAGATGCAGACCAGCAAAATGCTTCGTTGGTGCCTGCCAAGCAGGGGAGTCACTCCTTGACCCCAAGGGAGATTTCTTCAGTCCTCTAGTCTTGAGTAGAGCGTCGAAGTTCCAGGATTCAGCTTCAGAGTTTTGTCCAGGGATATCTAAAGTCCTGTTGCCAGGGTTTCCTTACTTATACCTAAGAAAGGGGTTGGACTAACTCTGGGGACCCACCTATGGGAGGGTTTGGAAAGAGGGGTGGCTACACCCATTTCCTTTGTCCAGTTTCGCACCAGAGCAGGGGCTGGCAGCCCCAGCAACCGGTTTGACCTGGGGTATGCATGAGGACACCAAATGTGCCCCCAGTGCAGGACTTCAAAGCACTCTTGGAGTGCACCCACCCAGCCCTAATCCACTAAGGCCTGTCTGGGAGGTGGTAACACCTCCCTGGGACAGGAAACCTATTGTCCAGGCCTCCCCTGCCGGAGTTTCAGTCAGCAGCAGGAGGCCAGACTCGTGTCTTTGGCTGCAGCATCCATTTTGTGATACCAGGCTCTGTAAAGTCTCTACCGGGTATACCGGTGCTGTCATGTCTCTCCCTCTAGAAGGGTGGGATCATACTCCCACACCAGTTACTGGTGTGGGGGTATGATTCCAAGGTGTTTGACACCATACACGACATGTTTCCGTGCAGCCATCCCAAAGTTAGCATTTACCGTTTAAGATATAATGCACTTAAGAGTATATGGTCAGGCTGCACCACAGACAACCCCAGAGAGGAGATTCCGAAGGCTGCAGAGGGGCTCTGCTCATGCAGGGGCACCCTCTCACATAAAACCAAGCACCCTGCCTTCAAGATTGATAAGGCCTGCCATAGGGGTGACTGATAGGTTTCTTTGTGCAGTGATAGGTGAGATATAGTGAACCTATATCTCTGTAAGGGGTGCATGCACCACCTTACCCAGGCTGCTGTAGCAGTCCTGTGGTGTCATTTTGGAGGGCCTTCCAGGGGTGGCACAATACATGCTTCAGCCCCTGGTAGGCCTCTGGGGTACCTATGCCCTGGGTACATAGTATACCATATACTAGGGACTTATAAGGGCACCCCAGAATCCAATCTGAAGTGTACTTAAGGTACATGGAATCCATTTAGAGAGGAAGCAGCTAGGCTGGGGTCCTGGATTGCAGGGCCCCAGCCAGACTAAGTCAAAAACCATCAAAACACCAGAAAAAAAGTGGGGGCAACCATGTAGTCAGATTCCACCTTCCTACATAACCCCCTCCCAAACGAAAGGAGATAAGGCTAACCTTGGCCAGTTGAGCCTTTATTGACTAAGTGGCCATATAAGGAAGTACCTGCACTAGCATGGTTACCCCCTGTCTTATGGTCCACTAAGCCATCCCTCACCCTAAGGGTATGAGAGGGTCTCCACCATGGGGAACTACTACCTGTGGTGTGCTTTGGTAAAGTAAAAGGCTGATGAGGTGTCTGAGTAGGGAAGTGAGACCCTAGGCAAGTTGGTTTCAGCTTCCTCAGATCACTGGTCACCATGTATGCCTGTCTTTCCATGACTGAGTTGCACTTTGCTCTAAGGGTCAACCTTTGGCTGCCTACAGCTGGGGGTTGGGTCCCTTTGGATGGAACACTGGAGGGACATGGCAGGTTTCGAACCTTTTGGTCCCAGGTTTGCCCTTGCCTAACAGAGTCCTTCTGGGGAAGGTCCCTACACAAAGGTATGGGGGATCCCTCAGTGTGTTGAGGAATTTTCACCTGGCTAGGGCTACTAGAATGGGTGCCCCTAGTCTGCTGATGGGGGGGTTCCTCTGGACAGGGGGCCCTGTGGGGTCCACTGACCTCCCTGACCTCTGCAGCCCTGGGCTGACTGAGGCAGGGTAGAGAGGGGCAGGTTACCTGCTCCAGACTGGGTACCACCTTGGAAGGGTCCCCTGCCATCAGAGGGGTTGCCAGGCCAGGCCTGACTACCTCTGGGGCAGTTCCTTCACTAGGGGTAGGATCAGTTCCCTGAGGAGGCTGACCCTTACCTATAGTCTGGGGGGAAGAAGACTTTTCTTCAACCCTTGTGCTCTCTTGTAGAGGAGAGTGGGCCATTCTTTCAGGCTCCATCACTCCAAAATTTCTCTGGGCTTGGGCTGTGGCCATCACAGCCCCACAAACTCTTTCAGGGACGCCCAGCATTCTAAGATGGGCTTGGTATTCAACTTCAGCCCAGGCTGACATTTCCAGATCATTGCCCATCAGGCAATCTACAGGCAAGTTGGGGGACACTGCCACTCTTTTTGGGCCTGTGACCCCTTCCCAGCTGAGATTGACTATGGCCATGGGGTGATCTGTTCTGACACCATCAATGTTGGTCACCTGGTATTTAAACTCAGGTAAAAGCTGGTGAGGGGGGACTATTTTCCCTGCCACCATGGTGACACTAGCCCCTGTGTCCCTGAATGCCACAGCTTTCTGACCATTAATCATTGGCTCCAGTCTGTACCTGCCCAATGCATTGGGACCCATGGTAAAGGTGGCAAATCCTATACCACCATCAGAGTCAGAGGAGTCTGGTGAGGGTGCCCTTTCTAAATTAGGGCCCACCTCTGTTCCCCTTGCAAAAGCACCTAACTTTTTGGGTGCACTACTCCCAACTGGGGGATTACTACTGGTAGTACCAGGAGGGGTGGTAGTATTTGTTGGAGGAACATTTTCTTTATTGCCAATCCTGGGGCAACTGGGATCAGTTTTCCAGTGGCCAGCCTTTTTACAAACATGGCAATATGGTTTCTTTTCAGGAGAGGAAGGAGTTTGGGGCCCACCCCTAGAAGAGGACTTTTGGGGCCCTGTAGTGGATTTATCCTTAGATTTATCCCCACCTTTCTCTTGGGACTTGGTAGAATCTTTCTTCTGGTCCCCACCCTGATTCTTAGGCCTTACCCTGGTTCTGACCCATTTGTCTGCCTTCTTTCCCAACTCTTGGGGAGAGGTCAGATCAGAGTCCACCAGGTACTGGTGTAAAAGCTGGTTTTGACAATTATTAAGGATCTGCTCCCTCATAATCAAATTGTACAATCCTATAAAGTCATGCACCTTGCTGCCATGTATCCAACCTTCCAGAGCCTTAGTAGCACAATCTACAAAGTCAACCCAGTCTTGAGTCTGAGCCTTTTGGGTGTCTCTGAACTTCAACCTATATGGTTCAGTGGTTAGGCCAAACCCATTTATCAGAGCACTCTTCAAGACTTTGTAATTGTCAGCATCCTCTTCTCTTACAGTGAGGAGCTTGTCTCTACCTTTGTCTGCAAAGGAGAGCCACAAGATTGCTGCCCACTGCTCCTGGGGGACCCTCTGAACTTTACAGGCCCTTTCCAGTGCAGTAATCCATTTGTGGATGTCATCCCCACTCTGGTAGGGATGGACAATCTTGCTCAGGTTTCTATGGTCATAAGACCTTTCCCTACCACTAGGGAAGTTGCTGCCACCATGGGACTCTAGTCCCAACTTTCTTCTTTGTCTATGAAGCTCTAGGGACTCCCTGTCTATAGCCAACTCCACTCTTCTGATCCTAAGCTGAGCTTCTCCATACTTGAGCAGTCTCTCTTTCCTTTCATGAGAGGATTCCCTCCTATGAGAGGAAACAGAGGTCCCTATTGAGCTGTCAGAATGGTTAGATTCCTCAGAAGGAGATCTGGACCTTCTAGGCACACTCACAACTCTTCCTGGTGGGACAAAGGGGAGGTCATTCTGGTCCTCCTCCTCATCTGCAGGAGGAGCTTGATTTTCCAGGTCAAGATCATTGTCATCTTCCTGGCCAGTTTCAGAGGTCAGGCCTTGGGTTTCTTCACCCCTGGTCCCTTCCTCATCTTCTGCCCCACCCTCTCTGCCTACCCCTTCAGACCCTGTGGGTCTTCTGAGATCATCCAACAGAAGCACCTCTATGAGGCGTTGGGTGTTGGCACTTTTGCCTGTCTTCAGCTTCCTAGTACTGCACAATGCTCTCAATTTCAAGAATGGGAGGTTCTCATACTTGGATGGTAGAAGCCCATTGGCTTCTGGCAGGGACCCACTGGTTCCTGGCCTTGAAGACATCACTAGTGAGGTGTGATGTATGCACTACCTACTCTAGTGTGGCCTACTAAACTCTCTTGAGTTGTAGAAAGGGTGTGCTAAGCCCTTGACACACAACTCTAAGTTCAGTAGAACTTACTGTATTTCTAAGCTTGAATTTATATGTACCTGAGGTACCTTTACTGGTTTTCAGTTAGTCACACACTTGAGATTATCTGGTAAAACAAAGGCAAGCTTGAATCCAACCGCTGCACACCAATGTGAGAAGTTGGCCTGGCATTGCTGTCCACTAGTTATAGTGGGCACCTTGCACCAGTCCAAACAACCTTTATTGATGATAGGTTTAAAGACAACCTTTATTGAAAGCTATCCTAGTGGTAGCTATGGAGAGCAGCCTTCAGGCTAAGTCTTGAAGGAGTGTTAAGCTGTTTGTTTTACCAATGGTAATCTCGTGAATGACCAAATGAAAGGAGAACCACACCAGGTATATATATAAAATATATGTATTTATTACTAAACACTACCCAATAGTCTCTTTATGAGGCTAGAGGTCAAAGTACACAAGTTACAAGTCAAATAGCACAGTAAATTAGCACAATATATACGATTAGCCCTAGGGGCGTACCAAACCATATATTAAGAAAGTGGTATAAGAACCACGACTTAAGTAGACACAAGGCCTAGAGCCTGTAGAATTGCTGGGACCCCAAGGAACCACCCAAGGTAGTGACACAGGGGACCCACGGGGGCTGTGTGCAGTGCGTGAACACAGCCGTGAGCTCCGTTATAGTCTATGGGAAAGTCGTGGTAAGAGTTTTAGAGTTTAAGGACACTTAGAATTGGACTAGGACCAAACCCTCTTGGACTTAGACAGTTTTAGGGTTAACACCCACGGGAGCACCGGAGTACTCGAGTTACCTCACCCAGGGAAGCCGGGTGCATAGGTGTCGAATGGTGTCGGGTCGCGTCGTCGATTTCAATGGCAGCCTGCAAAGAAGTGCTGCTGCCGGGAAGATGCAAAGTGTCCGAAGAGATCCAAGCCTGGATCGTAGATGAGAAGAACCTGAAAGCAGAGGGGACAGAGTCTGGGTCACTTGCCAGTGACCAGGGGCACGATAGGCGGATGCCCACCGATGTCGGGTGTTTCAGGTGAAAGAGGTGAAGCTTGACTCTTCAGCAATGCTGCCCCGGAGGCGTCGACAATGACCAGGAGCTGGATTCGAGCTGTCCCATGAAGGATGTCGAGTGCTGCAGTGCTGGTGTCCGGATTGAACACAACAAGCCTTGGCAACAGCAACCCATGCAGAAAGGAGAAAGATGCTTTGGTGCAGACCAGCAAGGTCTGAGGGACTCACCACTCGGTGGGAAGTCAGGGCACATCTGGAGCAACAAGGAAAACCCAAAGAAAATCAGAGTTGCTTTCACAGGGACCCACCAGTCAACGGACCAGGGATCTCGAAGGAGCCTCGAGCAGAAATGCCAGAAGTGGGCCCACGAAACACTCGTGGAGTGTAGGCTCACAATCTTCAGTGCAAATGGTGCTCGGGCCTGGGCTACAAGTAACCCAAAGCAGGACTTCAAGAGACATCGAGAAGTCAATGCACTAGCAAATGTGCATGGTGACCAGGAGTTCCAGTTCCATGCTACTCACGAGGGCTGCGGGTCTCAGCTGTGCTGGGGACTCGGGTTGGCCTCTGTGATGTCTGGAAATCCTCTTTCTGTGTTGCAGATGCTTCGGAGTCCGGCGGGAGCTTCGGAGATGCAGACTGGCAAAATGCTTTGTTGGTGCCTGCCAAGCAGGGGAGTCACTCCTTGACCCCAAGGGAGATTTCTTCAGTCCTCTAGTCTTGAGTAGAGTGTCGAAGTTCCAGGATTCAGCTTCAGAGTTTCGTCCAGGGATATCTAAAGTCCTGTTGCCAGGGGTTCCTTACTTATACCTAAGAAAGGGGTTGGACTAACTCTGGGGACCCACCTATGGGAGGGTTTGGAAAGAGGGGTGGCTACACCCATTTCCTTTGTCCAGTTTCGCGCCAGAGCAGGGGCTGGCAGCCCCTGCAACCGGTTTGAACTGGGGTATGCACGAGGACACCAAATGTGCCCCCAGTGCAGGACTTCAAAGCACTCTTGTAGTGCACCCACTCAGCCCTAATCCACTAAGGCCTGTCTGGGAGGTGGTAACACCTCCCTGGGACAGGAAACCTATTGTCCAGGCCTCCCCTGCCGGAGTTTCGGTCAGCAGCAGGAGGCCAGATTCGTGTCTGTGGCTGCAGCATCCATTTTGTGATGCCAGGCTCTGTAAAGTCTCTACCGGGTATACCGGTGCTGTCATGTCTCTCCCTCTAGAAGGGTGGGATCATACTCCCACACCAGTTACTGGTGTGGGGGTTTGATTCCAAGGTGTTTGACACCAAACACGACATGTTTCCGTGCAGCCATCTCAAAGTTAGCATTTACCGTTTAAGATATAATGCACTTAAGAGTATATGGTCAGGCTGCACCACAGACAACCCCGGAGAGGAGATTCCGAAGGCTGCAGAGGGGCTCTGCTCATGCAGGGGCACCCTCTCACATAAAACCAAGCACCCTGCCTTCAGGATTGATAAGGCCTGCCATAGGGGTGACTGATAGGTTTCTATGTGCAGTGATAGGTGAGATATAGTGAACCTATATCTCTGTAAGGGGTGCATGCACCACCTTACTCAGGCTGCTGTAGCAGTCCTGTGGGGTCATTTTGGAGGGCCTTCCAGGGGTGGCACAATACATGCTTCAGCCCCTGGTAGGCCTCTGGGGTACCTATGCCCTAGGTACATAGTATACCATATACTAGGGACTTATAAGGGCACCCCAGAATCCAATCTGAAGTGTACTTAAGGTACATGGAATCCATTTAGAGAGGAAGCAGCTAGGCTGGGGTCCTGGATAGCAGGGCCCCAGCCAGACTAAGTAAAAAACCATCAAAACACTAGAAAAAAAGTGGGGGCAACCATGTAGTCAGATTCCACCTTCCTTCACTGGGTGCACTGCCTTTGGCAGTGCTGCGGATCACTTACCGGCTGAGCTTCCGCATTGCGGACGTCACCTGCGTTCAACCTGTATTGCAATGTCGCACGTGCCTATCCGAGTGGTGCATGGACGTGTGCCTCTCCAACGTGTGCGTAGCTGACATGGATTACGACGGGTGTGTGCGCCCCTGTTGGCCCACGACCAGGAGTGTCATGGTGATGCCTGTTTATGCCATGCATGGATGTTTGGCATGCATGTTGGGAACTGGGCCTGGGACATTGCACGTGTCGTAGTATGCAGTGAGCAAATTGACCCACTTCCCGATTCTGCTTTGGTGCACATTGGGTACAGTGGTTGGAGTCAGCACATCTGTCCCGGTCAGCTGATGGATTACGTCGACGACATGTCAAATATTGTGGCCAACCATCACTCATTAGAGATAGTGGCTTACGCAGCTGCACTCGTGTTCATGGACGTGTGACAAGGTACCTGCAACCACGACTTGATGTGCCACATTGCACGTGTCCCGCCGCATCATTGCACGTTGTGCATCTGGTCACATGTCCCAAGACGACAGTGGACATGGCTGCATTGGTGTCGACTCATGTCCGAGGCGCGGACAACCAACGCTGCTTGACACTGATGTGTGTTGGTGATATACTACCCCGAGGTGAACATGGACGTTTTCCTACGTTCCTTATTCAGGCACGCTGCTGCATTTGTCTGCATATCATGGCACTACTCTTGGCCGTACTGACACGCACTTTTTTTATAAAGTTTCCACATTTTCACTTGTCTCCAAATGTGTTGTGTCTTCATTTGTATGCCAATGTGTGTGTCACGGACTCTCTGGCTGCCTGCCATACGTGAATTGCTACCCCATCCGGACTGTGGGTTTGTACATATGCGTTCTCATGTGCCTGTTTCGTACTGACGCTTTTGGACGTTTATCCACCACAGGCGAGTGCATTTGTGTCCTGTGTTCGATTGTGCGAATGTTTGTGTTTGGACAACATTGTGTTGGATGTTGGTGTGCTCTGCTTCCTATGTGTGTGCTGCATTCTGTGTGAGATGTCCCTTCATGTGAGGTATTGTTCACCCGTCTCCCTTTCAGGCAGTGTGGTTTTCACTTCTGTGCTTGTTCAGTGGTGTGATGTTGGCGGGTTGTGTGACTTGTGCTCCTTGTTGGTGTGTTTCATTTTAGCCATGGTTTGTCTGTAGTTGTGCTGTACTTAATTGTGCATGTGTGCCATTGTGCCCATCTCCCCCGTCCCCCACTCCCTGCTTGTTCCTCTTCCTGGTGCTGTTGTGTCTGTAATTTTGTTACTCCACACATAAATACATGTAAAGAACAAATTAGAATAGTTCCTTGATTCTTTTAGATTGCAAAACTTGTCTCTATTGGTTATTTTTGAATTTTCCATATAAACAGTTTTTTTAATATTCAAGGACACATAGAAGTCAGAAGTGCAACGTATTCTATCAACACACTTTCTAGAACATTCTACAACACGTGCAGGCTAAAAGTTCATCAACTTTTTTAAACCTAACGATATTTTTTTGCAACATTTTCTCGAACATTTAACGGCACGTGCAGGTTAAAAGTTCACAATTGTTTTAAGTTTGAACAGTGCCTTCCAAATGCAAGTAGCAGGTGTGGTTGAGTTGACCAAATTTTATCCTATCATATGTACTCCACGTTTAAACTGCTTTTTCTTAACCAATCACAAAGATGCTTTTCCACAAAACGAATGTGCACCCTACTTTTAAAAAACAATGCTTTTCATCTCCGAATCAGTTATCGTTTTGAATGAGAAAAAAGTAGTTCCCCACCTTTAAACATATCTCTTATTCTACGAACGGACTGCATGAGCTACAGACATCTATCCATACTTCCCAGTCATACCTTCAAAATGCTAGTGTGGATCGTAGGACATAGCTATGTTTTCTGGTGCAAGAGGTATGCAGAACAGAGACGTATTGACTTAGACCTAGGTTTACAAAATGTGGACATTAAATGGTTTGGACAGAGAGGATTGAAGTGGCACCAATTGTTGCCTTTGGTTAAAACCTGTTTGCATCTCCAACACCCTGACCTCATGATTGTGCACTGTGGTGGAAACGACCTAGGCACATTGACTGGTGTAGGTTTGGAAATGCTAATGAAAGACACCTTTCGACAATTGATATTGCTTTTGCCTCAAACTGTCTTTGTATATTCCAATATATGCCAAAGACAGAAGTGGAAATGGTCAAACCAATTTTGTCCTCAGATTGAAAAATCTAGGAAGAATGTCAACAAAGCTGTATCTGCATACCTCAGAGACCATAGAATGGGGTCGATCTACAACAACAACATACGTTTTGATATGGCTGATATCTACAGAAGTGATGGAGTACACTTCACACATCAGGGAAATCGAGTTTTTCTGAAAAACCTGAAGCTGTGCATCCGCACTTATATGTAGCTCCAACTAATAAACACAAGGGCTCTTTTTAGAGCCGCCTTATATTCCCAATATCGGTTTGCAGAGTGACAGCTGCGATCCGGCTAGCACAGGGAGACCTGCGGGCCGTCCGGCAGGCTCGCAGAGGGACAGCTGCGGCCCGTCGGCTCGGCTCACACAGGGAGAGCAATGGGCCGTCGGCTCGCAAACGCACACCAGCGTGCTGGCTCGCAGAGGGAGAGCTCGGGTCTAACTCGCAAGGGGACACCAACGGGCCAACGGCCCTGCTAGCAGAGACACACCTATCACCTAACGGACTGGCTTGCACATGTACAGCTAGGGACACGACGGCTCGCAGACGCAGACCTGCGAACCGACGGACTGGTACTGTTTTATGCTTTAGGGTAGTACAGTGGTGTTTGTGTACTGTAGGGTGTTCGTGTTGGAGGTAGCGTTTTAGGGTTTAAGGTAGTGCACTGCTGTTTGGGTAGTGTAAGAATCATGCTGGAGGTAGTGTTTTAGAGTTTACGACAATGCAGTAATGTTTGGGTAGTGTAAGGGGTCATGCTGGGAGTACTGTTTTGGGGTTTAGGGTAGTGCAGTAGTGTTTGTGTAGTGTAGGGGGTCATGCTGGGAGTAGTGTTTTAGGGTTTACGGCAGTGCAGTGGTGTTTGTGTAGTGTAGGGGGTTGTGTTGAGATTAGTGTTTTAGGATTTAGGGTAGCAGAGTTGTGTTTCTGTAGTGTGGGAAGTCATGCAGCGAGTACTGTTTTAGGATTTAGAGTAGTGCAGTGGTGTTTGTGTACTGTAGGGGGTCATGCTGGGGTAGTCTTTTAGGGTTTAGGGTAGAACAGTGGTGTTTGGGTAGTGTAGGGGGTCGTGCTGGGGGTAGTGTTTTAGGGTAGTGCAGTGGTGTTTGTGTAGTGTAGGGAGTCATGTTGGGAGTAGTGTTTTAGGGTTTAGGGTAGTCTAGTGGTGTTTGGGTAGTGTAGGGGGTCATGCTGGGAGGAGTGTTTTAGGGTTTACGGCAGTGCAGTGGTGTTTGTGTAGTGTAGGGGGTTGTGTTGAGATTAGTGTTTTAGGATTTAGGGTAGCAGAGTTGTGTTTCTGTAGTGTGGGAAGTCATGCAGCGAGTACTGTTTTAGGATTTAGAGTAGTGCAGTGGTGTTTGTGTACTGTAGGGGGTCATGCTGGGGTAGTCTTTTAGGGTTTAGGGTAGAACAGTGGTGTTTGGGTAGTGTAGGGGGTCGTGCTGGGGGTAGTGTTTTAGGGTAGTGCAGTGGTGTTTGTGTAGTGTAGGGAGTCATGTTGGGAGTAGTGTTTTAGGGTTTAGGGTAGTCTAGTGGTGTTTGGGTAGTGTAGGGGGTCGTGCCGGGGATAGTGTTTTAGGATTTAGGGTACTGCAGTGATGTTTGCGTAGTGTAGGGGGTCCTGCTAGGGGTAGTGTTTTAGGGTTAACGACAATGCAGTGGTGTTTGGGTAGTGTAGGGGGTTCTGCTGGGGGTAGTATTTTAGGGTTTAGGGTAGTGCAGTGGTGTTTGGGTAGGGGGTCGTGCTCAGGGTAGATTTAGGGTTTAGGGTAGTGCAGTGGTGTTTGCGTCGTGTAGGGGGTCCTGCTAGGGTAGTGTTTTAGGGTTTACGACAATGCAGTGGTGTTTGGGTAGTGTAGGGGTTGTGCTGGGGGTAGTATTTTTGGGTTTAGGGTACTGCAGTGGTGTTTGCGTCGTGTAGGGGGTCCTGCTAGGGGTAGTGTTTTAGGGTTTACGACAATGCAGTGGTGTTTGGGTAGTGTAGGGGGTTGTGCTGGGGGTAGTATTTTTGGGTTTAGGGTAGTGCAGTGGTGTTTGGGTAGGGGGTTGTGCTCGGGGTAGATTTAGGGTTTAGGGTAGTGCAGTGGTGTTTGGGTAGTGTAGGGGATCGTGCTGGGGGTAGTGTTTTAGAGTTTACGACAGTGCAGTGGTGTTTGGGTAGCGTAGGGGATCGTACCGACAGACTGACTCACAGAGCTCCGAGCCAACGGACGGGCTTCTAAAGGCATAGCCGCGACCTGGTGATATGAAGAGAGGCAGCGTGAAAGGCATATCTCACACAGACACAGATGCCAGTGTTGCCTCACAGAGGTAAAACTACGAACCCGATGGCTTCTACACGGAGAGATGCGAGCTGACGGAGTAAATCACAAAATAGCTGCCAACACTTCCTGGTTTCAACCATTCACAGCCAATAAGCCGCAAGCTGGTGCTTGTAACCCCTCAGCCAATCACATGTCAGAAGTCTCAAATATCGATATCTGTAAAATTTGATATTTCTCAAAAACTACTGAACGGATTTACACCATTTAAACAAAAGCGTGCTTTCTGGACCATCACCTTTCTCCCTGCCAAATTTGGCAAAATTCCGGTCAGCAGTTTCACCTGTAGTCTTCTGTAAACTTTTGTATGGAAATTGCATGCAGAAAACACATTTTAGGACCCTCTTTTTTCTCACCCCCTCCTACACCATTCACCCCCAAACTTTCAATATAAGAGCTAATCAAAAAAAGTGAAACTTTTTGGATAATTTCATAAAGATTCGTCAAACGACGCCAAAGTTACAAGCACATAGAAGGCTCCAGAAGGGAGGCCGCGCAACCCCCCTCCTAACATGACTGAAGCCCCGGGGCTGCGCGGACCCCAGCGCACCCCCGCAACCCCTGCGAGCCCCTGCTATTATTTTTTAAGAAATACCCCCAGAACCTAGCCCACCCAAGGGGCTCATTAAAATGAAATGCGAGAACCCGCGACCCCAGTGTGGATTTTTGCCAATTTTTAATTTAAAAAAAAAATGATTTTTTGGGCCCTGGGGCTCCTTCTGAAACCCCCTGAGCAGGCCTAGGGGGTCAGGGTTTTTCTACCCTGCCCCCTTCTCTTGTTTTATATCTTTGTTTCTCCATTTTTGGGTAACTCGCTTCTACCAAGCCACAAGATGGCTGCCAACACTTCCTGGTTTGGACTACTAGCAGCCAATCACAGTGAAGCTCGCGCACGCGACTTAGGCTCCGCCCAGATATCAACACTTTTATTTTTCTAATTTCTCAGCAACTACTGAACGGATTTACACCATTTTTAAAAAGTTCGCTTTCTGACCCAAGCACTACCTTTCTGCCAAATTTGGAGTAATTCTGTTCAGTAGTTTCGGCTGTAGCCTTGCACAAATTTTCCTATGGGAAATTGATTTTTTGACTCTTATTTTTGAATTTCTCAAAAACTACTGAACGGATTTACACCATTTAAAAAAAGGTCGCTTTCTGAACCAAGCTCTACCTTTTTGCCAAATTTGGGGTAATTCCCTTCAGCAGTTCGGGCTGTAGCTCGTCGCACAATTTCCTATTGAAATTAACATGGAGAAAACGAGTTTTGGGACCCCCCTTTTTTCTCAGCCCCCGCTTGACGAATCACCCCCACACGTTCAGGATAGGAGCTGACCTGGATAGTCTTTTGTTTTGGAGAATTTCAGGAAGATTCGTCAAACGACGCCAAAGTTATTAGCAAATCAAAAAATGCTTTTCCTGTGGAAACTAGGTTCTAACTAGAACTACCTACTGGCGACCGCCAGTAGATAATATGTATATATATATATATATATATATATATATATATATATATATATATATATATATATATATATATATATATATATATATATATATATATATATATATATATATATTCACTGAAAAAACCATAGGTTTCAGGGACGTTATAGTTAGACTTCAGCATTTAAAAAACCTTCGAAATTCACTGAAAAAGCCACAGGTTTCAGGGACGTTATAGTTAGCTGGACATTTCACTCGTACAAAACCAGAGAAATTCGGCTGTTATAGTTAGTTGGGCTAACTATAACTCGCGCCCCCGCAATGCACTGCTGATGACGTCACATATTACATCACTCATGACATGGTCAGTGACATCACTGATGACATCACTGATGACATCTCAAATGACATCACTGATGACATCATCCATGTGATGATCTGATGCACCTCCTCACACCCGAATATAACCTTTGATACACCCACTCTAAAATACAGACTACCATTCTCGAAACCATAGACACACCAATACCAGTTAGTACATACCCACTCACTGATTCATAGGTCTACACACACATCCACTCACTCACCTATACAGTCACTCATACATGCAGTCACTCATCAATACAGCCACTATCATATGTACTCATACACCCATACAGACACTCACACACCGCCACACACCCATAGAGTTACTCACACACCTAGTCTGTCATGCAAAGAATCAATCACACTCCCATTTACTCACCTATACAGTTATACACACACCACCTCACTTATTCGTACAGATACTAACACATACTTACTCTCTTATACAATCACTGACACAAGCACACACTCATCCATACAACCATTCTCACAATCACTCACTCTCACATATAGTCATTTATATACTCCAACACTCACATATACTGCCTTTCACATATGTAGTTACTCACACATATACCACTGAGACATCCATTCACTCACCAACACAGCCATACACATACTCACTCACCCATACAGCCCCTCACAGACACACTCTTGAACCCATGCACCCAGTGAATCACCCACTCACACATCCATGCAGGGAGTCACACACCCCCCATCCACCCACACAGACACTCAGGCACCCATACAGGTACTCAGACAACCAATCAATAACCCATATAGACACTCATGTAGCTACTCACCAACCCATGCAGCCACTTACACACCAACTGACAGACTGATACAGACATTCACACAGATTAGTCACTAACCCATGCGTTCAGTAAGACACGTTTAATCACTCACTTATACAGTCAGTCACGCACCTACTAAATCCTTAGAGGACAACTAGCCTACCTGACACCTCCAGTAAGCCCCAGATAGTGAGATTGCTGAGAGTGAACACAGGCCACGCCCCTTTTCTCCACCACTCTGCAAACGCGCCTCCTGGCGCGCTCCTGGTTGGGGGATAAAGTCCCCTTGCCTCCTGAGGGTCCCTGGGGCCAACTAGCCCTCCTGTTATCTCTAGTAAGCCCCACACAGCTGGATTGCTGAGAATGGTCCGAGGCCATGCCCCCTTTTTACACCACTCTGCAAACGCGCCTCCTGGCGCACTGCTGTTTGGGGATGAAGTCCACTTTAGTCCTGAGGTCCTCAGGACACAAGAGGACCTCATCACCCCACCACCAGTGCACCAAGAGGCGTGTTTGCAGAGTGGTGTAAAAAAGGGCGTGGCCTCAGACCACCTCTCAGCAATCCCACTGTGTGGGGTTTACTGGAGGTACCTGGTGGGCTAGTTGGCCCCCAAGGACCCTTAAGGATCTAAAGGACTTAATCCCCAACCCAGAACATGCCAGAAGGCGTGTTTGTAGAGTGGTGCAGGGAGGGGGCGGGGCCTCCGGCGAGATGCCAGCTTTTTTTCTTCTTTTTTTATAGTTAGAAGGGGGGCTGTGTGGCCCCCCTTCTCTCAATATTTTATGGGCCCGGGGGACCCCATCCCCCAGGGCCTGTGACTTTTCTTTTAAAAATAAAAAAAACAGGAAGGGGACAGAGTGGCCCCCCCAGGCCCATTTTGGCCCCGGGGACCACAACCCCCGGGGCATGGCCTCGTTTTTAAAAATTATTTAGGCGGGAGGGGGGCCGCGTGGCCCCCCTTACCTGGGCCACTTTTGGCCCTGGGGACCCCAACTCCCGGGGCCTGGCCTTGTTTAAAAAAAAAAAAATTAATTGCGGGAGGGGGGCCGCGTAGCCCCCCTTCTCTGGGCTAATTATGGCCCCGGGGCCCCAATCCCCCGGGGCCGGCCATCACGTTGGGGACCGCCCCAATGCCCCGCCACCTCCTGCGGGAGCCGGCATTGCTTTTGGGCAAAGGGAGCTGCTGACATGCAGCTCCCTTTGCCCAAAAGCAATTTTGCTGTGCTTCGTAGAAGCAAGAGCAGGTTTCCTGCTCTCGCTTCCACGAAGCAAAGCAGAAGTTTGCAATGAAAGGGCGGGAGGACTGCTCCTGCCCTGCCATTTCAAACTGCAATGTCCCAGGGGTGGGCACCCTGGACATTGCTGGAGCCGGCCCTTGGGGGGTGGCGGTCCCTAGGGCCATTGAGGGCTCCATGAGGGGGGCCATGCCCATCCAACAGACTTAAAGCCCCAGGAAGGTAGTGGTCCCCTGGGCCGGGGGTATTTAATTTAGTCAAACCCCCCACCCGGGGGCTGATTAAAACGAAGCGTGGGACATCTCGCTTCGTTTTTTTTCCTTGGTGGGATTCGCGCACCCAGCTTGAATCCTGCCATTTTAAAAAAAATAAAATGCTTTTTGAGGCCCTGGGGGTCTGACCAGGCCTAGGGGTCAGGGTGTTTCTACCCTGCCCCCTTTTCTTTCTTTTAACCATTTTCTTCCCTTTTTTCTTGTGACTCGGTTTCACAGAGTCGCAAGATGGCTGCCAACACTTCTTTGTTTGGAGTGTTGACAGCCAATCAAAATGAAGCACGTGATCGGGAGGTTTCGCTAATCCACCGCGGTCACAGATATCGATATTTATTATTTTTTTAATTTCTCAGGAACTACAGAATGGATTTATACCATTTAAAAAAAGAAGGCTTTCTGAACCAAGACCTACCTTTTTGCCTAATTTGGTGTAATTCCGTTCAGCAGTTCGGTCTGTAGCTTTGTCTAAAGTTTCCTACGGAAATTAACATGGAGATGCTGCATTTTGGGACCCCCCTTTTTTCTTGGCCCCCGCTTGACGAATCACCCCGAAACTTTCAAGACAGGAGTTGACCTGAGTCAACCATTAGTTATAAAAATTTCGCGAAGATTCATTAAACGGCGCCAAAGATATTGGCAAAAGAAAAACGTTTTCCTATGGAAACTAGGTCCTAAATGTAACTACCTACTGGCAACCGCGAGTAGGTAATATATATATATATATATATGGAAAAAGTAAACAATTTACAAAATTCGTAAACAATGTAATAATTCATTTTCAATTAAAATGAATTGTTGTCTAATTATTATTAAATGAATGTGCCACCTTATACCACTACAAACCTAGCAACCTACACCTAAAATATAACTAAACTAAATAAATATAACACAATTTATATAATCGATTACATAATTAATTAAGAAGTAATAATGAATTGTTACTTAATTATTACTGAATTAACTTCCCACCCTATACTTCTACAGACCTAGCAACCCGCAACTATAATATAACTATAATAAATCAGCATTACATAATGTACATCATTAATATTCAATACAATATGTAATGATAATAAATTCATTATTAATTCTTATGTTCATTCCACAATGTAAATAATTAATAATCAATTCAATAATTATTAATAAATATATTGTTAATAACCCACTACGATACTGTAAATTTCTATTAGCAATTGCATAAACAATTCTAAATCACTTAAAATTACAAACTATATTTAAAAAAGAATAACAATTATACAAACAATAGTAACACATAAAATTAATATATGAACTAAAACACATTGAAATAATAAAAAACTATATTTTTTGCTACTATAGTATTGAAAACAATGTTAACATGAATATATTCCTAGCAATATTACTTACCTGAATAATATTATATTCTGGACAATGATATTTCTGCATCACAATATTTATTTTCCAATATATCTGTCTCCCGATATTTACAACTCTATATTTTGCCCAAATACCTAAAATTCCATATTAGAGGCAATTCTTATATGACAAAGTGCTAGTCCTGATACTGGTAAAACTACACAACCAACAATCACTACTTATCTTTAAAGAACCCATTTTTCTATTCACATTCTCTTTAAGAATATTGCCTGGTAAAAATTCCAAAAAGGCAGTAACTGTCGATTACTAAAAAGTCATCAATTTTCTGCAATATATACTAATCAAACAGAGTTCTTCCATACTGCCATTAAGAAAATTTAAATTTTCAGCGAGAGTACTGTAGGATAACATACCTCCTATTGACAGAGTAACCCTCCTGCATGAGCCAGGGAATTTAAATTGCATGGGATCAGTTCTAAAGGTTTTCCCATTTTTGAATTATGGGTTCATTAAGGAATTCCTTGAAAATTAAACTGAGGGACTATCAACATCATGCCTGCTGATAAAAGTTAGGTGTAAGCAAATTCCACTTAGTTTAAAGAAGAAGTGGTTGAGTTGATACCATATAGGGCCCCAAACTGATTTATGGCGTTCTTCCCGTATTGTTTACAACACATTCAATCAGTTAGCAACCTGACTACTTGTTCTAACTGTACATTTTAAATCTTAATCCCATAAACATAAATAAAGAACGCATCAGGATCCCTCTATGATTAAACAAAATATTTAAGGCGTGGCTTAATATCATGGCCGCATAGACATGTGTTCCCTGAGCTCCACGGGCTTTGGTGGTCCCTGCAGTAAGGGAGGGATGAGATGGCCACCCTGCCTACAGAAATGGACTTTTAAGGGGTACAAGAGCAAAGAATTGACAGAAAACTTTCATGAAATTAGATCACCGAAATGTGTGACCCCGAAGAGGCGAGGGGCCCAGGGCAATGAGCAGAGATGGCTGACAAGGTGGCAGCTACTCTTTTTGGACTGATTCAACAAGGTCCCAGGGGAAGGAGTGAAAGTGGGCTTGGGGCTTAGGAAATCATCTCCACAGCTGAGAAATCATCACAGACATACCCTGCAAAGACAGCAGAAGTGGCAGGACCCCCTGTACCATTCAAGACCAAGGCCCCTAGGGCTGAGGGAATTTTTGAGGGGCTGATTATTTACATGTAAGAGCTGCAGCTGAGTGGTGTGGATCCAGACAGGGGCTTAAGTGAACCATGTAGCCCCTCACGACCGACACAACTGATTTTGGCTGAGGCGATCAATCCTGAACCAACTGGTGAGTTCGAGGTGACAGACCAGCAAAGCAAGCCTGAAGAGAGGCATACCACATAGTTGTCTTGTCCTTTGAGTCCGGAGTAACATCCCATAAACTGCGCATATATTAAAGCAATCTGTACTGCAGTGATGGCCACTGAGATTTGGACATTGATGAATGCATCTTCTTTAAATTGTCACATCCATTTACATTGAGTCTTTGGGCCCCTCATCGCAACTCTTGAGGGTACGCACTTGTCAACTGCATCCTGTTATATTTTGCGGGCTTGTAGTGGGTCGAGAGATGGGATATTCTGCTCTGTTGGACTCGCTGTAAGTGGCCTTTGGGCTGCATGCCTCATCGCCATAGTTTCAAGACCAGCACCTGGAGCTTTGACACCTCTGTTAGCGCATCCCACCCAAAAAGCACCTGCAAAAGAAATTCTCCAGCTTTTCCAGGGTAAAACTGCAAATAGCTCACCAACAAGGCCCACAACACAATTAAGCACCACTCTCCCTTGCAATGGCTCTTCCAAAGGACAACTTGTTGGCATCACTTCACACTTTTAAAGTTGAGCTCATGGAAGAACTTGAAGAGGATATCTGAAAGAGCATTGTAGGCTTAATGAACGGTCTCAGTGATAGGATGGCTGTTCTTAAACAGGATGTAGACTCCATTGGCACCAGAGTGTGGATATGGATACAAATGCTGAAGCCTTGCAAGAGGAGGACGAGGCACTAAGGGAAGAGGTTCTTAAGTAGGCACCTTTTTTAGACCTATTAAAGACCAGCTTAGGAAAGAGAATATCAAATAATGATGAACGTAACCCTTTGCCCTGGCCTTTACTTTCAAGGGGAAAGATTATCACTTCACTGATAAACAAAGAGTTGCTGACCTCTTAGGTATTCAGACACAGGATCTGGAAGACTTCACTACACCCTCTTCAGGGAAGTGTGAGAGAGACCAGGGAACATCTCCATGAGAACCCTGGAAAGCCACACGATATCAACCATTAATGAACGGACCTGATATTTTCTATGAATAAACCTCTATTACTGAGGGGGCGTGGCTTGATGCCGATGTGAGGGGAAGCAGACTCCGGAGCTCCGTCTGCAGCTTCCCCCCACTATCAATGATCCTGTACTGCTGAGGTGGCCCCTTACCGCACAACACGGCACGGAAATCCTGGTGCCCATGTCGGATCATTGCTGAGGGACATTGGCGCCGCTAAGGGGGTGAAAAAGCAGCTGAATCCCCTGATTGAGCTCCGAGTGCGGCGCAACTAAAATGGCGGCTGAGCGCTGAAACGGAGACTCCCATCGGCTGGGGCATCGAGAGACTGGTGCCCCGTCTGCGAGTGACTGCACGTTGCCTCGGAACACAGACCACTGTAGTGGCGACCTTCCAGAAGGTGCGAGTTGGAGTGGCGGGATCGCCCGAACCTCCCGGTGCTGTCCTGTGCCCTCAAGATGGCGGCTGAATTCCATGGAGAGGAGATATGGGGCTGGTGATGGCAGAGAGCAGCCTGAAACAGTGAGGTGCTGCTAGCGGGCGAGACTACTGATCGCTGGGACGCGTGTCCCGTACCCGGACCCCGCTGGTGGGTGCGCTAGTGGCGAGCATTGGGCAGTGGCACTGAGGACCGAGGCTGCTGGAGGATAAAGCGGTTGGGAGGTGCTCTGAGACGTGGACCTACGGCGGAACAGACCGCGCTCCTGGGGGGGACAACTGGGGGGGCGAGGATATCGCCGGAGCCTTCCTGCATCATATTGCCCTCCCGAGAAGATGGCTGTGGGCCACGGAACCGAGACATGAATTCGGCGCTAGCGCATGGTGAGCTGAGATGGCATGGTGAGGAGATGGTGGATCGCTGCAGGGCCTGCTGGCTATTGTGCGCATCACACTGAGATCCACGACATTGCGAGGTGAGGGGGTGACTGAACTGATCCCGCTGCGCAGCGGCAGATGTGAGGGGGCACTGAGATCAGAGAGCAGCTGACGACTGGAAGATGAAAGTCTGCTGAACTACACAGAGTGCTGGATGGTGGACTCGCACACGGCACGGAACTGAGTAGTCCGCACCGGCGACTTCACTGCGGTTCATTCCTACTGTGCTAAAATCATGGCAAAAACAAGAGTGTCCCCCTCCCATCACGGACTGGCTGGAACTGTATAACAGAGAGGGAGAAACCACGAAGGTTCTGCAAGGGGGTTGCATCATCTGCTTGCTGACGGAGGTGAGCACGGTGGGGGAAGGAAGTAACGGACCCCTACCACGACTCTTGGGCCTCTATAACTACCGGTGGGCTTGACGGAATACGAGTGCCACAGATGCCCTGGAGGACACGTATTCCCATTGTTCACATTTACATCCTCAGAATGACCACGGGTCGCCCCTGATCTTCTCGCCACGGCACTGGGCATATTGGTGAAATTGTTCGGAAGCACTCCAGTGGTCACGTGCAAGCTACTCATGATGGGGAGAGTATCCAGGAAGAAGGGGTTTGCGGCCCTGCACGTAGAGGGAGCGGAACAACACACTGACGACGACGAAGAAGTGCCAGAGAGATGAACAGAAAGTGTTCCTGGGGATCCTACCCTAGCTGATATTATGCAGGCCATCACCTCATCAAGAGAGGCCCTAGAGACAAAGATAGACTCAATAGGAACAGACCTCACCCTGTTGAAAGATGACCACCGTAAACTAAAAGAGAGTGTGTCCCTCAACGAAAAAAATATGGGGGACATTCCGGAGGCGGTTTCTACATTACAGTGCGCTCTGAAAACTGTAGAAACCAAGATCAAGGTGTTGGAGCGGAGGATAGCGAAGGGCGCTCCCATAGGAATAACCTGCGCATAGTGGGGATTCCGGAACGAGATGAGGGGGCAGATGCTGTGCAGTTCCTGGAAGCTTGGCTTAAGGCGGAGGTGGCCCCGGAGGGTCTCTCCCCCTTCTATGCGCTTGAACGCGCTCACAGAGTCCCAGCACGGCCGCCCAAACCTGGAGCTCCTCCCCGCCCGCTGGTGGCGAGGCTGCTTCACTATCGGGATCGAGACCATATACTGCGAAAAGCACGAGAGAAACAGGACTTGCAGATTGGAACTAGCAAAGTGATGATCTTCCCGGATTTCACTAGGGAGGTGCAACGCCAGCGGGCCTCCTACCTGTCCGTTAAGCAGAAACTACGCCAGTTGCGGCTCCCCTATGCCATGCTGTTCCCGGCACGCCTCCGGGTGATTGATAACTCAGAAACGTATTTCTTTACTACCCCGCATGCAGCGTGGGTATGGCTAGAGGTCAGACGGAATACTGGAACTCGTACATCATCTCCGGGCTCGTCCCGGCGGGAGCCAATCACTCTTCCGCCTCTTCCGGGAGCCCTCTCGCCGCAGGGACAGAGATTGGAGCGGGACAGAGTGGTGCAAGCAGTGGCCGAAATTAGCCATGTAGACACTAACCCAAACAGAGGTATCAGCGAGCATGGAACGGACAGGTCCGAGGGCTCTCGGACGAGCAGCGTACATGGGGATTCGGATGCTGAACACCCGGACGTTACCCCTCAAACTGCAGACGGCATAATATGAAGCACGCACATCAGGTCGTATGAAGGGGGGGATTCCTGCTGTTGGGAGATGACTTTTGCTAGGACCTGCGCCTGAAGAGGGCAACCTGGGAGCACTGATGTGGAAATGGGGGCCACCACCTGAACTAAGGGAGTGAGGGGGCCTGGGGGAGATCTGGGTCCAACAGGGTTAGCACATGCCCCGCCACCTTTTGTGAATTACTGTTCACGCGCAGTAGTTTGGATGGGAACTTGTTTGTTTGTACCTATCCTGGGGAGGGGGAGTTGGGGAGTTCTTGTTATTGAGGGGATTTGGTTTGGGTCCAGGCATGTCGCTACGGGGGACTACTACAAGTTAGAACACGACATGAACAATGGAACCCGCCATAGGTATTAAATGTATATCCTGGAACGTTAGGGGGATGCACACCATGATCCGGCGTCATAAAATACACACGTTCCTGGTTCGGAGGGGGGGGTGCAGATTGCCCTATTGCAGGAAACCCATTTATCGCAGACAGAAGGAGCTGCATTGCAGCGATGATGGAGGGGACAGGTGTTTTATACTACGTACTCTGCCTTTGCCAGGGGGACTTTGGTCTGGGTGCGAGCGGGAGTCCCTTTTCAATGTGTTAGGCAAATAATAGACCCAGATGGCAGATTCGTGGTGGTCTCAGGGAGACTGGACGGGCGGGATATAGTGATAGGGAGTATTTATGCCTCTAATATAGATCAACCTGCATTTTTCGCGCAACTTTCACAGACACTAGCATCGGTGTTAACGGGATCAGTGTTGTTGGGGGGGACTTTAACAGTATTACTGATGTCAATTTGGACCGATCCCACCCGCCACTTCCTGACGCTCCCACACACAGAATTGCTGAGGCTAGACGAGAATGGCAGCGCCACTGGGAGTTGAGGGACACCTGGAGAGCCCAACACCCGGGGGAGAGAGATTACTCCTACTTTTCTGCCCTACACGAGTTACACGTTCGCTTAGACTCGATTCTGTGCTCCCCAGATGTCCATGGAGGGATCAGTCTGAGTGAATACTTGACTAGGACAATTTCTGATCATAATCACTTACTGGTGTCCCTGGATTGGGTGCGGATTAGGACTGCAATCCCTAGCTGGCGTCTAAGACCGGAAGCTCTGGAGGATCAGGTGTTTCTTGCAACGATAAGCACCGCTATTGAGGATTATTTCCTCGCTAATGGGAATACAGCGACAAGCCCACTCATCGAATGGGATGCTTTTAAAACCGTTATTAGGGGCCGTTGCATCGGCGAAGTAGTGGGGGTACGGAAGGTTCTCCTGCGTGAAGTACAGGGCGCGGAACAGCGACTTAAGGAAGTAGAGAAGGATAGACCGGGGAGAGTAGCTAGGCAGGCTGACCTCCTTGCTGCCAGGGAAACGTTGGCGACGCAAGTAGAAAAGTTGCGCTGTTTCGACTATAGGGCCTATATTGCGCGGGCGCACGCCGAGAGGGATAAGTCTGGAGCGTTGCTGGCTTGGCTGGCCAACCCGGCACGCAGAGGGATGACGATACTGGAACTGCTAGGGCGGGACGACGAGGTTTATTACAGCCAGCGGGATATTAACCTCCAATTTTTCAATATTACACTGATCTGTACTAGAGCAGGCTTGACCCAGCAGTGCTCGAAGAAGAGGGGTTTCTAGAAGATTTAGAACTTCCTAAGATTGATGATGAGGCTGCAGAGACCCTAGGTAGAGAAGTTGAAAATGGGGAGGTTCGGAGCGCCATCAAGCATATGGCCAGGAATAAGACACCGGGGACTGATGGGCTCCCGATTGAGTTTTATTCGACGTACGTAGACATATTAGCTCCCAACTGGTGGCCCTATATAATAGAGCGAAACGCGACGGCTGTCTACCCGCTTGAATGAGGGAAGCAGTAATCATTCCGCTCTTAAATCTTAAAGCCTGGCAAACCAGCTTGGGACCGCACTGCATATCGGCCCCTCGCCATGCTCAACTTGGACTATAAGATCTTAAGTGTCATACTGGCAAGCCGACTACTAGGCCACATGTCGACGCTTGTACATGTAGACCAGGCGGGCTTTATTCCGTCTAGGAATACAGCAATGAATATACGTAGACTTTTGCGAATTTTGGACGCAAACACGTACAATAAAGAGGAGGCATGCATTTTATCAGTCGATATTGAAAAGGCTTTTGATAGCCTCGAATGGCCGTATCTTTTTAGAGTCCTGAGAGCATACGGGTTGGGAGACAATTTCGTAGCTTGGACGGCTATCCTCTATAAGGATTCTACCGCTAGAGTTAGAACGGGGGTGCTGATTTCGGAAGCCTGCTTGGTGGGCAGGGGAACGAGACAAGGTTGCCCGTTATCGCCCCTCTTGTTTGCGTTGGCGGTGGAACCCTTGGCCGTGCACGCTAGATCAGGCCACCACTACCGGGGACTAGAAGCGATGGGGCAACCCAATATATAGCACTATATGCGGACGATCTCTTGATGTTCCTAGCTAACTCTGGAGAAGCTTTAAGAGGAGCCAAAGATCTGCTGGGTAAACTGGGAAGGGTTGCGGGTCTAAAGGTAAATTGGACCAAGACGTGCCTTTTCCCTGCTATTGCGGAGAGGGTTTGCCCACCAGAAACAGAAGGCGTGTTGTGGGAAAACAGATGCCTGACTTATCTGGGTGTTAAAATATATCACAATCCCAGTGACTTACTGGAGGGCAACGTAGGGAGAGCGATTCGAGGCGCCAAAAGTAGTTTCGAGTTCTGGGGGTCCCTCCCGCTCTCAGTGGCAGGTAGGGTAGCACTATTTAAGATGGTCACACTGCCAAGGCTGCTCTACTATTTTGGATCGCTGCCAATCTGGATCCCGCACAGATTTTTTACCCAGCTCAACATCATGATCACTGGGTTTTTATGGGGCACCGGAAGGCGGAGAGTAGTGCTTGCCACCATGATGAGGCCCAGGGCAGAGGGGGGATTTGCAGTGCCAGATTTCGAAGTCTATTATCATGCAGCTCAATTGCATTGGTTCACGAAATGGATGGCGGGACACCTCCGGAATTCGGAGCTCCCTGGAGATTCGGACCCGAGTTTGCAGCTCCTCTCCCGTGTGTTGTTGCGCCTCCCCTTGAGGGATGGGACGGCCCCTTCGGATCTAAGGGCAGTGCGCCGGTGTTGGAATCGGTCCTGGTGTCGGGCGCAGATAAAATCCCCCTATGCACCAGAGATTCCGTTATTGGTCTGCGAGGCACTACCCCACAGTGGGGACTGGCATAGACTACGGACATGGGGGAGGCGGGGATCACTAATATCGGAGATTTATATGAGGACAATACCCTACTCCTTTTTAATGACCTATTAGAACGGTACGACCTCCCAAGAGGGGACTTCCTTCTACATGATGCCCTGACGGCAGCTATCCGAAAACATTGGCGGGAGGGACTGGCGGAACCTCAGACCTCCCTGGTTTGTCAGTATATAGTGATAGCTGCTGGAACGATTAAAGCGGTCACCTGCCTCTACCGCCGCCTCACTCAGGAGACACGACAACCCCTGACAGCCCTACGTCTCAAATGGGAAACGGACTTAGGCGAGACCATAGATGAGAAACCATGGGGAGAACTAGTGGAAAGGGCCTGGAAAAGTTCTAGTAATGCGCGTTTCCAGTTGATTCACTTCTTTGTCCTCCACAGAGCGTACCTTACCCCGCGTAAGATTACTGAATATTTTGGGGCCCAGTCCACTTGCCCGAGGTGTAACCTGGAGGACGCAGGGTTTTTACACATGTTTTGGGACTGCCTGCTTCTGGGAGAGTTCTGGAGAGAGGTGACGACTAGATTGGCAGACACGACGGAGCGTGACATAGTGCTGACACCAGGGTGCTGTCTCCTACACTGGTTCTCCCACACTGCCAGGAACAAGGTCACTAGCAAGTTTATAGACCTGGGGTTGGTATTGGCCAAAAGGGAAATCACAAGCCATTGGAAAGCAAAACATGCCCCTGGCGTACTGAGATGGACGAGGGAACTGATAAGATGGGCAGACTGTGAAGGGATCTTTAGACTACAAATGGCCCAAAGAACTGGGAGGGAAAAGGCATTGGAGGCGGCGAGGGCATGGGTGGCATTAGTGGAAATATTGAAACAGCCGAGCGATGACAATGATGTACCCCCTGACGATGAGGGCCCTGATGAGGGTGACTGAGAACGTGTTTTACTGGGCGATCCGGACTGATGCTCGTGTGCGTAGACTATCAAGTTGAGCTCCTGGGCAGCGTGACCCCACTGTGGAACTACAACACCGAGAATAATATGCCCGGTGCGCTGTTGAACTAACCAGCATTATCATGCAGGAAATCCGGTGAATAAGCGACATGCCTGGGGGGAGGGGAGGGTGGATTTTTGGGGGAGGGGGGTTTCTTCTTGGGTTGTTAGAGGCTAATTGAGGAGCAGAATACTGTGATGATGACTACCAAATACACGAGGTATCGAGCACTATAGACCTGGAGACTTTAAGCTACACTAGGTGCGCCATTATTTCCTTACGCTGGAACAGGAATAATACCTCCTTGCGGAATGACAATCTGAGAATAGTATGTATACCTATAGCAAGTTGTAATTGGGATTAGATTGTAAATATAGTATTCTCTCTGCGTTGCTATTGATTGTTATGCTAAAAACAAAATAAAACCTCTATTACTGACTAATCAAAGGATGGGCCATGTTTTTAAGCCTGCTAGAGTTCTGAAACTCACTCCTGACTTTATGAAACCCATCAACAGACCTTCACCGACTGTGGAACTTACTCATTGAGGGGTATGATATTGGTAGGAGCTCCCAACCATTAGTGGATGGGTTGGTCTTCGCCTTGCTCCCCTCCCTCTCTTATATGCCTTGTTTTGAAGTCAAAGGTGGCCAAGAATGGAGTGAGTGGCCATTATTAAAAACGTTATCACACAGGTCCATATGTCCTTTACTATAGGCCTAATATTTTGAGCACTGAGGATTTGAGAGCAGGATGCATCCCCAGCAGAAAGGCCAAGGCTGTCTCTCCCTGATTGCGAACTGATGGATCAATTCTGAATTATCCATGATCGGAGGTCACTGATGGGGCCCTCCCATCTAACGTATTGTCTAGATGATGTAGGCCAGGACCACAAGATGACCCTTTTTTTCAGAATACGCTCTTCTTTCACTTACCTCAGTGAACACTTCATTAGCTCATGTGCAAAACCACCTCATATATTTTGAGACAATTTCTGGTTTTAACAATGACTCTGAGAAATCAGAGATACTTAACTTGACACCTCGCCAGGCAGCAGCTGAAACCCTTTAAACAGCTCTCCCTTCAAATGGGTAATTAAATCCATTAATTATCTGCACATTAACTTAATGCCGGAGCCCTCAAATATTTACAAAGCCAACTACCCACTCCTTTTACAATCCGTACCATCAGATCTCAGACACTGGTCACCGCTTTTACTATTTTGCCAGGACAGATCAATGCGATAGAAATGAACTCTACCAAGAATACTATATCTCTTTCAAGCTCTCCATATTTCATATCCAACTAACTTTTCGAATCCATAAATAGTGCAATACTATGCTTTATTTAGCAGGAGGAATGGCCCTGCTTGGGGTACATAGTGTAGATCTAAGGCCGAAGGGAGACTAGCACTTCCAAATTTTACTTTGTACTACAGAGCAGTGTAATTGAGGGTCCTAGATGACTGATCGCTACGTATTTCAGATAAACACTGGGTGCAAGGCAATTGTTGGAGCGATGATTTGGGATTCTAGGGCCTAGTTCTCAGGCATCTATTTAAATGTCCTTAAGATGATTCCAGTATTTGGTTTTAAGGGATCGAAACGTCATCGACTGCTTGCACCTTGACACAATTGTACATTTTCTACTATGATGTGCTATGGTGTTGTAATGTAATTTTGCTGGCCATATTAAGGATTTGTGTTTCTGGCCACGCTACTGCAAATGCCTGAGTTCTTGTTCTTTTATGTTGTATGTGGCCCCACGTGTATGTTTCTGTATTAATCAATTCATAATAAATTATTTTGTCCAGTTGGACAGCTAAATATAGACATCATTGTATCTGTATATGTAGGTTTTCCGAAAGTTGTCATTTTCCTGCCCTTAACCATTTTGTGCCTGCAGCCTCCCCTGGGTCACAGGGTTGGGTGTAACTGACAGTAAAATTTTGTAAATTCCTCCCAGACAGTCACACAATAAAGGTATTAGGCATCCTTGAATTGGCAATCTGCTGGCAGGATGGGGAGTGGAGCTGGCACAGTCCCACTTGTAACTGAATAGGCTGCGCTCTGCCTTCACACAAAGAGCTTGTCACCTCCACATTGTCTCTGCAAACAGCTTGGAGCCAAGGCAGGGAAGTCAGGAAATTCTAAACTTCAAAAGAACTTCAACTTCAAAGAGAAACCTCTAGAAACGTCTCCCAACTTCAAAGAAGACACCAGTTATAAAAATAGCAGCGACAGCTTTACTCATCAGTTAACTTTCTGGACTTGCAGAAGGGCTCTCAGAGGACTGTGTGGTACTGTGGCCTGCTGTGTACTCCACAAGACTGCTTTGTTCTACCTATAAGGACTGCTTTGCTGCCTGGAGCCTGCCTCAGAGGTGAGCTCTGCTGTTTGAGCCCTACATCTACACCTGAACTCAGGTCTACCAGAGTGATTGCAAGGGCTAGTTTGCTAGCCTCCTGCTCAGAGCCACAGGGACATAAGGATCCCACCATCTCAAACCCGCACCATGACCCAGCCTGTGAGTCCTGAACCCCCAAGTGGTGTCCCACCAGCCCTGGACCCTTGGTTGTGGTGCTAAAGGTGTTCAGACAGTCAAAACCCAAACCTTATGACTTGGAAATCTTTGGCTAAAAACTGCCTTGAGAAGCAGGGAAGACCAGGGCTAATCTTCTCCTCCATCTGCCCAAGGTGCATTGCTGGTCGACCTGAATTTGTGGCTGCTCCTGCTATGATCTCTGCAGCAGCAAATCCTGTTCATCGTTCTTTCACCAAAGGGAAATCCGACCCCCTGGAAATGTGTTTCGCTACAGCCTCCTGCCTCTTCTCACTGGAGGTTTTTTAATTTAAAAAAAGTGAATAAGTCTTATGTAGTAATCTTCACCGTGACTTCGCCTAGTGGCTCCCCGATGATGACACTCCTTCTTTCGACATCGCCGTCAGCCTTGCACCGATGAACTATACCTTATAAGAAAATTTTTCTGAAGGTAAGTTCCGACCGGGCCCAATCCACTTCTTGTATTTGACTCGGGGTCTATTGCGGTCATCCATATTTTTCGACTTTGACCCAGACTCCCATGACTAGATGTCAGCGGTTGGGGCTTTGATTTGTTTAGGTTCTAGGTTTCACTAAAAACATAAAAAATTCATAACAATGGTTCTCCTGATTGGATTTTTGTTGTTTTGACGTCAACTAATTAATTAAAATGTACTCTTTTTCTTGATTAATGTGGGATTTTTCTTTTGTTATATTTTCTCTTAATTATGTTTTGTGGCTGCATAAATACATTATACATTGTCTCTAAATTAAGCCTGACTGCTTTTTGTGCCAAACTGCCCAGGGTTAAGCACAGGTTAATTTAGTGACTTTATGTGGTTCACCCTGCCAGGGATTGTAGCTGTTGCTTGAGCAGGGCTATCACCTCAGTCAACTAACAACTCAATTTCTCACACACATTCCATGTGTGTTGGCTTTAGTAACCGTAAATTGTAGTCCATGTTATCCAAGGACTCTAATACCATACCATACCAAAGCATTTATAAAGCGCACAGCTACCACCAACGGCGGTGTCCCGGCGCTGAGGAAAGACAGAAGAGGGAGAGAAACAAACTAAGGCAGATCAAAAAGCCATGTTTTCAAGGCACTCCTGAAAGTGGATTCCGATTCAGCTTTGCGCAGGTAGAGAGGCATAGCATTCCAAAGGGTGGCTGTTCTTACAGCGAAGGCCCACCCTCCAATCCTGGCTTTAAGGAAAGAAGGAGAGCAGAGAAACAGCTGTGAATTCGAGCGCAAGGTCCTATTCTGATGGTATTTCTGAAGTCTCTGCCTCAGATAACCAGGTACGCTACCTCTAGTAGCTCTAAAGGCAAGAGACAGGGCCTTGAATTCGATTCTCCTTTTCACCGGAAGCCAGTGAAGACTGCGCAAATGAGGGGAAATGTGATGCCGAAGAGGCACTTTTCTGAGAAACCTAGCAGCGGCATTCTGAACTATCTGAAGCCTCTGGATGAGATAGGCAGGAAGACCCAGATACAGGCTGTTAGCATAGTCCAGCTGAGACGTAATCAAGGCATGGACTATTGTGGCCCAACAATCCATCGGTAGTAGGTGGAGAAATCTACGTAAGGTTTTGAGCTTCCAAAAACATGCACTGGAAACTTGGCCAATCTGGGCCTTAACCGATAATTCTGAGTCAAATTTAAAACCTAAATTTCTGACAGAGGTGACCGGAGTAGGAGGGGGATTCAACTGCATCGGCCACCAGAGATCAGCCGATGGAGGAGAAGGTTGATTAAAAAACATCACCTCTGTAATACATTTATCTGACCCTGAGCCCCGCTTGAGAGGTATGTTCTCGCTAAAAGGATACCATGGGCTGATCACTGTTGTCTTTTGCTTTTTCTTTTGTTGGGGTTGGGAGAGGGCAGTGTATATATAAAGTTACTGTTTATCGATGTGCTGTACTGATGGCTCTATATGTTTGTCCCATTAATGTCGAAGTCTATCTTAATTTGAGTTGTACCAATTTAATTTAAATTGGTTAAAAAAGATATTTAGGACACACTCAAATGAAGCATTTATGCAGAGCTGGTGATTTACCATGTAATGATCTGGAAAGGTCTCTCTTGTTTGTGTGGGGTTCCCCCCATTACCAACATTCAGATTGCCGCCAGACTACCCTTTAACAAGCACTACATGGTATCCGTAAGCATAGAGTAATTTTGGGCCATTCTTCTCCAGATATGAACCACTGGACTAGGTATCACACTGCCGTAAACCTACCCATCATCAAGTTGAGTGATATGTATGATCCCTACCATAACACTATAGAGGAAAACTAAACTGCCAAACTCTTCTTTTGCATATTTAGGGGTTACTTTCGACGTAAATTGTAACTGGGCTCCTTGTTTACTTGCTAGAAAACAACACTTTTGTAGTGGTTTAGGTTCTCTTTTTCCCTGTTGTAAACTTGCAAATATTGCAGGCATTTGGGGCTATCAAGATGCTAATTCTCTTCAAGTTGAAGAAAATAGGGCTTGCAGCCAAATTTTGGTCTTACCCCCCCCCCCCCTCCCGATATCTCCAACTTTGCTATCAATAAAGGACTGGAACTAGGGTTCATTGAGGACAAAATTAAATTGCCACCTCTCTTACTATGGATTGCAGTGTGGCTTATTGATTCCACGCATTTGAACAAGGAGACTATACAGGACTATTTCTTTTGTGACCACAGTAATACTGTCCCTTGACTCAAGTATATTAACTCTGCCAAAGTAGACCCGAATTGGTTCACCGCTCCTGAGAAGATTCTTCCTGGTGATAACACATGGGTTATTTCAAATTTTATGAAGGCCTGATTAGCTGAACAAGAATGTATAGAGCTCTGTAAACCTCTTGTTAAAAATTATGTTCTGATTCAGACCACTCTAGGTTTAGAACCCAATCTGGAATATGTCAATGATACTTGGACATGGTTTTTATGAACTAGATTCAGACTGAGGGTTATCAGATCTCAGCTGTGTTATTCTTTGGTTCAAATTTTGTTCAGAATCAATGTGTGTTTCCCCCCTGTGATGAAGGCTCCCCTCAGTCTATGCTTCATTTTTTTTGTGAATTTCACTTACCTTTATCTCAGAGGTTCTTACTTCCAATTTTAAAGAATGAAGGATTCACTAAGTGCCGATCTGCTATGCTTTATTCATTAATGCTTCCCAATGCTAATGTTTCCTTGAACACTGGTCTGTTCCTTAAATCTGTTGTTCGTTTTTGTGCCAGTCTTCTTTTTTTAATCTGGATTAGCAACATTGTCTTGGGGATTCTTGTACTTTTCATCTTTGCTGCTGATTTAAAACAAGGTTGTCTGACCTCATGATGATTTTATGATCGCTTTTACAATTGTTTTGCGTATCATTTTTGCTAATGCATAGCTATGTAAATTGTTGTTCTTAGTTTGTTCCTGTTGGACAATTTTAGGCCTTATTTTCTTTATTAATGTGATCTTCATCCACTTTCTGGAAAGGTCTCATAGTTCTTTGGGATCAACCGGTTACCGATTTTAACATGTAATTTATTGTAACCATTTTTATTGTGATTGTTTTTTCTTTATGTATGTTTTATGGTAAACAATGTATTTAACTGAACAAAAAAAGATTAATTGATTGATTGCTATACTCATTGCAGATAACACCACATCATCACAGATAATGGCAAGCGAGATTGCAAGCTCTCTAGGTACAAGATGGTGTGATGCTATATAATAATGGCAACATTTTGCAGTATTTGATGGTAAAAGTTATAAATAGATAACTTTAAATTGGATTCTAATGAACACCAGACCATGGGATAGTATATAAAAGTTGCAGATTTTGCAGTATTAGAAATGGTAAATGTCATAACAATGTAAACCCTGAATTGGCTACATTCAGAATAAATTAAACTTAAATTAAATTCAGTGTAAAATCCACACCTGTATTTGGTCTTAATATGCACATACGTTCCAACAATAGAGAGCCAGCATTGCAAGGTTTTTTGAAGAACACCAAGTAGACTACAAAACAAAACTCTGTAATGTAGATGAAAGTATGTAAAACAACAAATTACAGTTCTCATTAATATATTTTAGAAGAATGCTCATCCCTATTCATGTTTTATATCATCTGTAAGAAGTCTGCCTTTTCTGCATGGTCAACCCCAGATTTATCACCTTTTTGCTGGCTTTAGAACTCTGTGCACTTTACCCATGCTAACTAAATGTAGAATACCTGTGCTTCCCCATTAAACATGGTTGAATTGGCCAATTATTTAATTGGTATATTTAATTTGTCTATAAGTCTCTAGCATATGATATACAAAGTGTATCCGGGGGCTGGAAGTTAATTGCCACCAGTGGACTGCAGCATACTGCCATACTGTACAGTGGCAATGGAAACATGGCTTCAGGCCTACCTGTTGTAGCTTGAGTGCTGCCCAGTGACCTGTTAAGATAACCCTTTTTGGCAGGTAAAAACTTCCCTTTTTAACATTAGTAAGTCACCCTTATGTAAGACGTATAGCCCACACAATGGAGTGAATGGTATTTAAAAGGGGTTTTCATGGGAGACAGACCCAAGAGCCATCCACAATGGCTGGCTTTCTTTAGCACTCCACACTTCGGACATGGCCCATCTAATGTAACTTCAGTGAATGCTTGAACCACTTCATGGAATCATGTATCAGGCAATTCCCTATGGATTGAGGGGTATATTGACTTTTACAGATCCCGGTAGCCTTAATAAAAAGCGTGTCTAACCTCCCCACCTCCACCGGCATGGCCTCTGCCACTTCCTCCAACCTTGAGGTTCCTTTAAAAGCCCAGCCATAAGGACACTCAGTGATCAAGAATCACACTGGAAAAAAGAACCAGATTTTGCACCCACAGTGAAGGTTTCACAGCTGCTGATAACAAGGTAAAAACCAAGAGATCTTACACCTGAAGGCACTTCCCCCAACATGTTCGGGTGCGGTCCACGTCTGCAGCCTCGCCGGAACCTGCACCAAGTGTGACCCTGCGCCATTAAGCACACAGAGAGGAGCTATGCTTTTGCAGAGAAACAACGTCAACCTCCAGCAGACCAACCAGAGCTACTGCAGCATGGAGAGCCACCCAGCTGCTGCAATGATCCATTCTGAGGCCTGAGGTGAGAGCGCTCACACCCTCACCCAAATCTGAGCCTGATGGCACTGCTCACAGTGACCTGGCTTCCCAGATCCTCTCTTCTTTAATGTGGGGCACTGATACTATATAGACCTACAGAAACTTCCGTCACCACCTTCCAAACTCGTTTCGACTCAGTCGACCAACAACTAGATCAAGTGGAACACCGATATGACTCACTTCCTGACTGGGGTGGTGATACTGAATTCCTAAAACATAAGGGGCCAGATGCACAACCCTTTTAAGTGGTCGCAAACGGAAAATCAGGCGTTTGTGACCGCTAAAAAGGGTTGTGGTATGTACAAACCCTATTTTGCGAGTTGGCAACCTATTACTGACTCGCAAAATAGGGTTTGCAAGTCGCTATTAGGAAGGGCATGCCAAGGGTGTCCCTTCCTAATAGCGAGTCGCACTGGTATGTACGATTGTTTTGCGACCGCAAATGAGGTCGCAAAACAATTGCAGTTGCCACCTACTTCATTAGGTAATAAGCCAGTCGCACACGGGAACGGATCCCCAGGAGACCCCTTCCCCTTTTTGTTGGGCAGCAAAAATATTTTTTTAAGAGCAGGCAGTGGTCCCACGGACCACTGCCTACTCTTAAAAAATTAAACAGAAATGTTTAATTTTTCTTTTTTTAATGCATCCCGTTTTCCATTAAGGAAAATGGGCTGCATTACAATAAAAACTGCTTCATTTAAAAAGCAGTCACAGACATTGTGGTCTGCTGACCCCAGCAGGCCACCATCCCTGTGAGTGCTGGCCACTCCCAATGGGTCACAAATTGTGACCTGCCTCATGAATATTGATAAGGCAGGTCATTTGCGTCCCCATGTGGAATCACTAAATATGTCTGAGACACATTAGTACATTTTGTTTTGCGAGTCGCAAAAAATCGCAATTGGAGACCCGCAAAATGGAATGGTCGTACATCTGGCCCAAGAATACTGACTTGGAAGACAATTTTCATATTTATTATAGTGTACCGGAAGACACAGAGAAAGAAGACATGACTATTTTTCTACAGACCTTTCACCTGAGACTGCTCAGTCTTAGCCTTTCAGAGCCATTGGAACTACAAAGAGCCCATTGCATAACATCTTGCTTCTCCTCTGCCAGCAAGACTCTTCGGCCAATCATAGCATGTGCCCTTTGTCACCAGCACAGCAGAGCTATCCTGCAAAGGCCAAAAAATGTGCTTGATCCCCCTTTGTCTTTGAAGGCTACCAGATCTCCTTCTCAGCAGACTTCTCTTCAGTCACCAATGTGAAAAGGAAGACATTTTTGGCTCTCCACCCAAGACTCCGGCAATGGGACCTCAAATATGGTCAAATGGACCCAGCAAGGATGAGTGACAGTGGATGGCAGGACCGAGAACTTCCATGAACCAGAAGATCTTGAAGCCTTCCTCAACCCTCTGGACAGTGCTTCCATGGACACTCGGTCTCCACCAACCCAAGCTTGTAAACCAATTCCACCCTTGATGGGAGACGGAGAGAGTACCCATTCATGTTCATCTCATAGACACTCCCTGATAGCATTCAGGAGTTGGAGAGACTCTTATCAAGAAGGCCTCAACCAGGTGGTTGAAGCCCTCAAAAATAAATTGACAGCAGACTCCGAGCAACATGAGAGGAAAGAAGATTGACATCACCAGCTATCAGGCTTAGTATACTACGCATACTACACATGGCTTCTGAATACTGTAGACCATATTTTGTATCCTGCATTTTATATTACGTATACCCACTGCTGTACTGATACCATTTTCTTTTACAGAATTGCAGGTTATTCTCTCTAAACTTAATAGACACGTCTAGACTCAACATGTTAAAGAACCCCTCTCACATTACCCTCATGTACCAAAATATCACTCTGCCCAACATCTTGGCAGTATGCTACACATACTTCAGTGCCTCCTGAGGATGTGGGCAGACATAACTCCTGAGTCGTAAAGCTCAAAACCCAATACAGCGCACCACACCACATCCGCAGGTGACACGTCACCTCCCCCTATCTTCCCGTTCATATCCCAACCTTGCCTATCAAATTTGGTAGCTTTTCACCTTTATCTAATCTACCTCAAACCCCACTCTGTCTCCTCATTTTCCTGCCACAGTCAGTCAACTAGAGTTTATAATGCCCAAGCCGCATAAAATCATATGCCCAAGTCGACAATTTCCATTATCTCCCTTAATGTTAATGACCTGTCCCATTATATCAAACATACTGGACTGGTTGTCTGTGTAGCGAGGGAGAGCGGTCTTTCCTAAATCAATTTTTATCTACTTGCTTTGCAGGTAATTTTACTATTTTATTATATTTTATTCCTCCGACTGGGGCGATACGGCATTTCATTATTGTATTTAAGAAGGGCACAATACCTGGGACCTGCTTCAGCTCTGGCGAGCAGTTTTCTTTTACGCACATTGCACTTTTACTAGGGCTGCGTTTCCGGTCCGCCTCAGCAATTGTTTGCCGATTGAGCGGAGAAACGCAGTCCCACCCACTGAGGCTACACCAACTTCCGGCAGGTTGCCGCGCTAGTGGTTGGCTTTCTTTACAGCATTTAAGCCACATGCTGCACCGGAAGCGCAGCGGACTGGTTGTCTGTGTGGCGAGGGAGAGTGGTCTTTCCTAAATCCTTTTTTATCTACTTGCTTTGCAGGTAATTTTACTATTTTATTATATTTTATTCTCCTACTGGGGCGATACAGCATTTCATTATTGTATTTAAAAAGGGCACAATACCTGGGAACTGCTTCAGCTCTGGTGAGCAGTTTTCTTTTACGCACATTGCACTTTTACTAGGGCTGCGTTTCCGGTCCGCCGCAGCAATTGTTTGCCGATTGAGCAGAGAAACGCAGTCCCACCCACTGAGGCTACACCAACTTCAGGCAGGTTGCCGCGCTAGTGGTTGGCTTCCTTGACAGCATTTAAGCCATATGCTGCACTGGACGCGCAGCGGACGCGCCGCCGGCGCGCCAAAGGCAAGCCCGTCTGGGCCCGTCCGTGTCTGGAACGCAGCCAGGGCCAGAAATGCTGCTGGTACTAGTCCAGAACTTCTGTATAACAGGAATGAACTACTGGCGCTTAACACAAATGCCAGCAATTGTGAAGTCCTTCTCCATACAGAGAATATCAATGGCCCATTAACCTGCCTTAAATGCAGACGTACTTTTTGCAACCACAGTACCGCATCTGGCCATGCCCCCATTTCTGACTACAAAAACTACTGCAAACAGCTGCGCTGCGGTCTTGTTAATGCAAGATCCTTAGTCAAAAATGCGCCATATATTCAGGACATGTTAGTGAATCTGAATTTAGACTGTCTTTTCGTTACTGAAACATGGCTGAAGGAGTGTTCTAATCCTGATGTTGTGCAAGCCCTCCCACAAGGATATACCATTGCCAGACAAGACAGAAATGGGCAAAGAGGGGGGTCTAGCAATAATTTACAAGAACTATCTGAAATGCTCTTTATTTAACATTACAGAATTAAAAGAAGCCGAAAGCTTTTGCTTCTGCTTCCAACTAGACAGTTGTATGACGTTCGCTGGGGCTCTGATTTATAGACCCCCTGGGTCTACCCTCAAATTCTTAGACACCCTGGGGGAAAGTATAAGTACCTAGTGGTTAGATATTCCAATTTTACCATCCTAGGGGACTTTAACATACATCTAGAAGCAATTGATATTCCTAACACAAAAAACTTTATGGAAATTATAAACACTCTGGGTCTAAAACAACAGATAGAGGGGCCCACACATTGCGCAGGGCACACCTTAGATGGTATATGCACCAACACCGTCTGCCTAATTACTGACCCCCAGTTACTATAACTTGGTCAGATCATAAGCTTATTCCGTTCAGGATCGGCTATAATACTGCTCAATCAGTGAAAAATCCCAGGCAATCCGGACTCACATTGAGACGCAAGTGGCTTACTAACCCCGAGTTACAGGCCACGGCAGAAGCGGGTAAACCTACCCTTACGGGTAACCCCTCGATTGACAACGAATTTTAATGATTGGATTACTTCTTTAGCTAATACTCTGGCTCCATTCGCCCCTCCTAGGAAAAGCACCATTAATAAAAATTCTGCTCCTGGTTCTCCTCCCGTTTAAAAAAGACTTACAAGGCCAATGCAAAAAATTGGAAAGAATATGGAGAAAGAACTACAAATCAGAAGAACTTCTATCTTTTAAAGCAGCTCTTAGACTATACCACCAGCAAATTAAAATAGCAAAGAAGTTATACTATTCTAATCTTATCAATCAGGCAGCAGCCAATCAGAAAACCATTTTTAATATCGTGAAATCTTACACGGATCCAAAAATTCTAGAACAGGAAATTCCGCCGTCACAGGGATTATGTGACCAAATTGCCGAATTCTTTGAAAACAAAATCGTAGACCTAAAGAAAGACTTCACAGAAAAAATCCCCTTGTTTAGTGAAGCACAAACTTCAGGAACTAGAATGGAACTCACCTGCTTCAAGGCGATCAGTCTTGAACAGTCCAGGCAAGCTATTCTCTCTTGCAAGTCAGGTTCACCCTTCGATCCCTGCCCCCAAAAAATCTTGCATACACTTGTGGACATTATAAACCCAGCCATTAATCAAATAATTAATTCCTCCTTTAAGCTATCAAGAGTACCGGACAACTGGAAGATTGCGGCTGTAAAACCCCTACAAAAAAAGAAAATTCCTGACCCCACCACTCTCTCCAATCTTAGACCTATCTCATTGCTACCATGTCTGAGTAAAATAGCAGAGAAAGTGGCTAATATACAACTTAATGACTTTTTGCAGGAAGCAAATATCATACACCCTAAGCAATCGGGTTTTAGACCTGGCCACTCAACAGAATCGGTGCTGCTCCACACAACTGAAACCCTAAAGATTGCCCCAGATCAGGGCAAGGATGCAGTACTGATTCTGTTGGACCTATCGGCCGCATTTGACACGGTCTCTCATGATATTCAGAGAGATAGGCTTGCAAATAGTGGCATCACCAAAAAGGCGCTGACCTGGCTATCATCTTTTTTGGAAAACAGGCGTAATATAGTAACACTTGGTAGTTACAAATCCACAGAAAAACAGCTGTCATCAGGGGTCCCACAGGGCTCGTCCCTGAGCCCGACTTTATTCAATCTTTATATGACACTGCTGCTTACTTTGATTGACACTTTCGACATCGAATCCATTTCATACGCAGATGATACACAGTTAATTCTTACCCTCAATAAAAATTCCACAGCAGCTGAAGAGAAATTTCATCATTGTCTAACTGCAGGGATGGACTTGATGAAACTCAACCATCTCAAATGTAACAGCCAAAAAACTGAAATCATGCTGTTTGGAAAATCTAATTTCTTCATGCCCAAACAGTAGTGGCCGCCAAATACGGCTCCACCTCCGAACACAGTAGATACTGTGAGGAATTTAGGGATCAAGTTCGATCCCACACTATCTTTCCACAAGCAAGCTCTTGCTGTGGCAGGTTTGTGTTTCCACACGATAAAGATCCTGAGAAAATTCCTCGATCTACTTCCTGTGAGCGCTAGGAAGGCAGTCACCGTAGCATTAATCCTGTCCCGTCTGGATTACTGCAACAGCCTGTATGCAGGAGCTAAAAAGACTGTTCTGAAAAGATTACAGGTAGTCCAGAACATGGCAGCTAGGTTAGTACTCAAGCTACCTAAGGGTTCTTCTTCAGTAGCAGCACTTAGAACCCTGCACTGGCTACCCATTCACAAAAGGATTCTTTTCAAAATTCTAATAATCATCTACAAGGCCACCAGGGCAACGGGACCAAAATACCTAAGGTCCAGAATCAGTCCATATACCACCCAACGCCTCTTGCGGTCATCCTCGGGAAACTTTTTAGCATCCCCTACCTTCCATTTGAAATCTAAAGGGGGAAGGCGATGGCTGTCCTGGGAACGAAAGCCTGGAATACCTTGCCCTCCCAGTTGAGACTTGCACAATCTGAACCTATGTTTAAAAAACTGCTAAAAACCTGGATCTTTGCTGCCCCAGACCACACTGTGCTATCTCTCATTTGACACATATTTCATGTGTTAGCTTAACCTTTCCCTACCGCAGATCTCCTAGGTCCTTTCCACTAGCGCCAAGATGCTCCTTGGAGTGAACGCCGCGCTTTACAAATAAACTCATTCATTCATTCATTCATACCAAAATCTTAGGCTACTTGCACTCCACACATGCAGACATCGCTGTGATCCAGGAGTCCCATCTCTCAACTGAACAGTCCGCAAAATTTAAGAGAGAATGTGTGGGCTCAGTCATAACTAGCAGCAGACAGGAGGATCCCCTAACAACAAACCCTCTGCCGCAGAACATCTCCAAAAAATGCATCCTTATTCCATTTCACCCACTCAGAGTCACCTACAGCCCTTAAAGTGGCCAAAACACCCTTCCATGGCCACCATTCCACTTCTGCTGAGAAAGCCCTCCTGAAACTTATGTGGCGAAGATATAACCACAGTGAGAAAGTGGATTGCCTATTGGCGGGTCAGTTATGGCAATGGGAGTCGTAAATGTCGATATCAGACATCAGATCCCCATATGAAACAATGTTAACACACACCACAGAAATGGCAAACAGACTCTCAGACTTTTATTTTTCTTGCTACACAGCTGAATGCGCCACTACTATTGATAGTGCAACAGAAATCCTCCGACCCCTTAAACTCCCCAGACTTACAGAAAAGGGAAGCAAATGTTTAAGTTGGGAAATAACCGTAGACAATGTAGAAGAGGACATTAAACTTCTCCCTACCTGAATCCCCCAGGGAAGATGGCTTTCTGAGAGAATTCTACATGACAGGCCAACCATTGCTGGTTCTGGTACTTACCAAGGCTTTCCAAGAAGCAGAAACAGAAAAATCACTGGGTGCCCTATCTATTCATGCCACCATCACAATTATCTCCAAACCGAACAAAGACCCCCTCAAATGTGCCTGTTACAGATGAATATCATTAATCAATGTTGATCTGAAGATATTAGCCAAAATATTAGCCCTCTGATTAAACAAAGTAATTCTCCAACTCATCCACCGGTCACAGGTAAGGTTTGTCCCTGGCCGAAACACACGTAACCATCTGCGTGCCCTTGCCCATATTCTGTGGCACACAAGGAATGGTCCAGAGAAAAGACTCCCCCTTTCACTCGATGGCTAGAAGAGGTTCGACCGGGTCAAATGGCCGAGTCTCTTCCCAGTGATGCAGGCAATTGGATTGCTTGAGAATCTTATACATAAAGTACCTCCACACAGCAGATGTTAATAGTGGTGGATTCTTCTCATCCATATTCAAGATTTGTAGGGGTATGAGTCAGGGAAGCTCTCTTTCACTGTTATTATTTCTCCTAGCCCTTAAACCACTGGTAGCAGCCATCCATTCCTCCGAGGAAATTCAAGGCAATCACATTGGTGGGGAAGAAGAAAAAGCAATCCTCTATGCCAATGACATTCTTTTACTGCAATGACATTCTTTTACTGCTTCATCATAGTCATCATAGCTTCATCATAGCAGTCATGACCAATATAGACAAATTCTCCCAGCTGTTGGGGTACAAAATCAACTAGTCAATATGTGAGGCTGTCCCGCTCCACCATGAAGTGGGTGTCAAAAGGTCTCTCATACCTCAGAATAAACAGTAACCAATGTCTGTCTAATATAGTGCAAGATACCTAGGCCTAGGCAGTGAACTTCAGTCCGTTTGTGGAGTTTTCTTCCCTCTGCGCTGCGCAGAGCTCACCGAGTGCAGAAACATCCACACCGCGTAGTGCAGCGGAGCTTTTTCCTTGCTCGTGCTTGCCAGTGGTAAGCTGGTGAGTACGAGCTGCCGCTCGGGTAGAATTTCTACTCGAGTGGCAGGAAGATAAGCGTGAACGGCAGTTCGCGCTGCACTCTGCCACTTGCGGAACTTGCTGAGTTTTTTTGTCACTTCACGGAGTTCCGCGGACGCCGCAAACTCCACCCAGGCCAAAAGATAATCTATGTCCCCTGATTAGTCAAGAAAAATAGGACTTCATCAAATGGAAACACCTTAATCTTTCCCTATGGGGAAGAGTCCAGTCAATCAAAATGCTGTCGCATCACGCTACAACTACAAGTGTCATAACTATAACTCATGCCCTAAGGTAACTATAACTTGTGCCCCCATCATGCACAGTTATCTCAGCAATAATTTCACTGCAAATGTTGCAGTGATATTATCAATGATGTCATAGAAGATGTCATGAGTGATATAATATGTGGGGTAATTAGTAAGCCTGGGCGTAGTTCGCGAAGTAGCGCTACGCGAAGCTACGTGAAGTGCAGTCCGCACCACGCGAGCTACACATAGCACTACGTGAACTGCGTAGTGCGCTGTTCGCAATGATTGCACAGTGCCGGATGCTTGTCCGCACTGTGCAATCATTGAAAATGGCATCTTGCACAGTGCGAGCTGTCTTTTACTGCCGCTCGAGTAGATTTTTACTCGAGCGGCAGCTTTCTCAACGCGGACTGGTAGTTTCTCATCGCGAGCATACACGACCACTCGCAGTGAGAAACCTGACCTCCCCGCGTTGAGAATCTCGCCGGGAGGTTTATTTTCCACGCTCGCGATCGGCAACTTGATGTTGCTGATCGCGAACGAGGAAAAAGTCTCGCCGGGATGTGATTTTGCTTGCTCGCGGTCGCCAACTTGACGTTGAGGACCGCGAGCAAGCAAAAAATGACCGCTGCACTACGCTACGCGTGTTTGCACTGTGCTACGTGCAATTCGCGTTGTGCGAAGTAGCGCAAACTTCGCAAACTACGCGAGCGTAGCGTAGTACTTCGCCCAGGGTTAGTAATTAGCAGTGCAAGGCAAGTGTGTGAGTTATAGTTACCTTAGGGTATGAGCTGTAGATACTTGAGATAACTATAAATATAACTGCTGAATTTCTATGGCTTTGTATGTGTAAAATCTGAACCTAACATAACGTTTATTAATAAATATTGGGTGGGTTAGGCATTTTAAAGGGTTTATGGTGGATGAGGGTATTTGTGTGGCAAGTGTAATTTTAGGGTTTTGGGTGGGTAAGGGTATTTTTAGGGTATGGGATTCATCAAACAGCACCAAAGTTATTAGCAAATAAAAAAACACTTTTCCTATGGGAACTAGGTCATGTGACATGTCATCAGTGATGTCATCAGTGATGTCACTGACCATGTCATGAGTGATGTAATATGTGACGTCATCAGCAGTGCATTGCGGGGGCGCGAGTTATAGTTAGCTGAACTAACTATAACGGGGAATTTCTATGGTTTTGTACGAGTGAAATGTCCAACTAACTATAACTGTCCCTAAAACCTATGGTTTTTTCAGTGAATTTCAAAGGTTTTTTAAATGCTAATTTCTAACTATAACGTGTCTGAAACCTATGGTTTTTTCAGTGAATTTCAAAGGTTTTTTAAATGCTAATTTCTAACTATAACGTGCCTGAAACCTATGATTTTTAAGTGAATTTCCAAGGTTTTTTTAAATGCTAGTTTCTAACTATGCCTACAGAGGTAGGACATGTGAAGAAAGAAGAAAAAACGCACAGAAAGAAGCAAAAGATGTGCAGAAAGAACCAACAGAGGAGCAGAAAGAGGCCTTGTTGCAAAATCATCCTGTGCCCACAACTTTTTCAGACGGGTAATTGGTGGTAACTGACTCTGACTAACCAGAGCCAGTGCTATGCTAAAAGACACTTAGAATACAGTGAAAACACCTACATACACTAGGGAACACTATGCGTTGGGGTACCCCTGTGATTAGCATGACCTCCTCTGCAAGTCCCTAGTACATAATAGGGCAGGGGGATTAAAACTACCTCTTAAAACGCACTACAGGGCGCGTTTGCACAGTGGTGAAGGGAGGGGGGCCTGAGGTGACATGTGTGCAAACGCACCCCGTGGCGCGTTTTAAGTTGCGGGATTAAGTCCCCTTGAATTCTGAGGGTCCCTGGGGCCCAACTAGCCCCCAGGTACCTACAGTTAGGACCACAGAGCTGAGTTGCAGAGAGGCGTTCCGAGGCCACGCACCTTTTTCACCTCTCTGCAACGCAACTCTGTTGTGCTTACTGAAGGTACCTGGTGGGCTAGTTGGCCCCCAGGTTCCCTCAGGATTCAAAGGGAATTAATTCCCCAACTTAAAACGCACCACAGGGCGTGTTTGCGCACATGTCACCTGAGGCCCGCCCCCTCCCTTCACCACTGTGCAAACGCGCCCCGTGGTGCGTTTTAAGTTGGGGGATTAGGTCACCTTGAATCCTGAGGGTCCCTGGGGCCCAACTAGCCCACTAGGTACTTCCAGTAAGCACCACAGGCCTGCGTTGCAACGCCTGTAACAAATTGTGCAGTTGTGTTTAGGTAGTGAAGAGGGTCGTGCTGGGGGTAGTGTTTTAGGGTTTAGGGTAGTGCAGTGGTGTTTGTGTAGTGTAGGGGGTCATGCTGGGGGTAGATTTAGGGTTTAGGGTAGTGCAGTGGTGTTTGGGTAGTGTAGGGAGTCGTGCTGGGGGAGTGTTTTAGGGTTTAGGGTAGTGCAGTGGTGTTTGGGTAGTGTAGGGGGTCGTGCTGGGGGTAGTGTTTTAGGGTTTAGGGTAGTGCAGTGGTGTTTGGGTAGTGTAGGGGTCGTGCTGGGGGTAGTGATTTAGGGTAGTGCAGTGGTGTTTGGGTAGTGTAGGGGGTACTGCTGGGGGTAGTGTTTTAGGGTTTAGGTTAGTGCAGTGGTGTTTGGGTAGTGTAGGGGTACTGCTGGGGGCAGTGTTTTAGGGTTTAGGGTAGTGCAGTGGTGTTTGTGTAGTGTAGGGGGTAGTGTTTTAGGGTTTAGGGTAGTGCAGTGGTGTTTGTGTAGTGTAGGAGGTCGTGTTTTAGGGTTTAGGGTAGTGCAGTGGTCTTTGGGTAGTGTAGGGAGTCATGCGAGGGTAGTGTTTTAGGGTTTAGGGTAGTGTAGGGGGTCATGCGGGGGTAGTGTTTTAGGGATTAGGGTAGTGCATTGGTGTTTGGGTAGTGTAGGGGGTCATGCGGGGGTAGTGTTTTAGGGTTTAGGGCAGTGCAGTGGTGTTTGGGTAGAGTAGGGGGTCGTGCTGGGGGAGTGTTTTAGGGTTTAGGGCAGTGCAGTGGTGTTCGGGTAGTGTAGGGGGTCATGCTGGGGGAGTGTTTTAGGGTTTAGGGCAGTGCAGTGGTGTTCGGGTAGTGTAGGGGTCGTGCTGGGGGAGTGTTTGAGGGTTTAGGGCAGTGCAGTCGTGTTCGGGTAGTGTAGGGGGTTGTGCTGGGGGTAGTATTTTAGGGTTTAGGGTAGTGCAGTGGTGTTCGGGTAGTGTAGGGGTCGTGCTGGGGGTAGTGTTCTAGGGTTTAGGGCAGTACAGTGGTGTTTGGGCAGTGTAGGGGGTAATGCAGGGGGTGGTGTTTTAGGGTTTAGGGCAGTGCAGTGGTGTTCGGGCAGTGTAGGGGTCGTGCTGGGGGTGGTGTTTCAGGGTTTAGGGCAGTGCAGTGGTGTTCGGGCAGTGTAGGGGGTGGTGTTTCAGGGTTTAGGGCAGTGCAGTGGTGTTCGGGCAGTGTAGGGGGTCGTGCAGGGGTGGTGTTTCAGGGTTTAGGGCAGTGGTGTTCGGGCAGTGTAGGGGGTCATGCTGGGGGTGGTGTTTCAGGGTTTGGGGCAGTGCAGTGGTGTTCGAGCAGTAAAGGGGGTCGTGCTGGGGGTGGTGTTTCAGGGTTTAGGGCAGTGCAGTGGTGTTCGGGCAGTGTAGGGGGCGGTGCAGGGGGTGGTGTTTCAGGGTTTAGGGCAGTGCAGTGGTGTTCGGGCAGTGTAGGTGGTCGTGCTGGGGCTGGTGTTTCAGGGTTTAGGGCAGTGCAGTGGTGTTCGGGCAGTGTAGGGGGTCATGCTGGGGCTGGTGTTTCAAGGTTTAGGGCAGTGCAGTGGTGTTCGGGCAGTGTAGGGGGTCTTGCTGGGGCTGGTGTTTCGGAGTCTAGGGCAGTGCAGTGGTGTTCGGGCAGTGTAGGGGGTCTTGCTGGGGCTGGTGTTTCAGGGTTTAGGGCAGTGCAGTGGTGTTCGGGCAGTGTAGGGGGTCGTGCTGGGGGTGGTGTTTCAGAGTTTAGGGCAGTGCAGTGGTGTTTGGGCAGTGTAGGGGGTCATGCTGGGGCTAGTGTTTCAGGATTTAGGTCAGAGCAATGGTGTTCAGGCAGTGTAGGGGTTTTGCTGGAGGTGGTGTTTCAGGGTTTAGTGCAGTGCAGTGGTGTTCGTGCAGTGTAGGGGTGGTGTTTCAGGGTTTAGGGCAGTGGTGTTCAGGAAGTGTAGGGGGTCTTGCTGGGGTTGATGTTTCAGGGTTTAGGGCAGTGCAGTGGTGTTCGGGCAGTGTAGGGGGTCGTGCTGGGGGTGGTGTTTCAGGGTTTAGGGCAGTGCAGTGGTGTTCCGGCAGTGTAGGAGGTCGTGCAGGGGGTGGTGTTTCAGGGTTTAGGGCAGTGCAGTGGTGTTCGGGCAGTGTAGGGGGTCATGCTGGGGGTGGTGTTTCAGGGTTTAGGGCAGTGCAGTGGTGTTCGGGCAGTGTAGGGTGTCGTGGCTGAGGGGTGGTGTTTCAGGGTTTAGGGCAGTGCAGTGGTGTTCGGGCAGTGTAGGGGGTCGTGCAGGGGGTGGTGTTTCAGGGTTTAGGGCAGTGCAGTGGCGTTTGGGCAGTGTAGGGGGTCGTGCAGGGGGTGGTGTTTCAGGGTTTAGGGCAGTGCAGTGGTGTTCGGCCAGTGTAGGTGGTCTTGCTGGGGGTGGTGTTTCAGGCTTTAGTGCAGTGGTGTTCGGGCAGTGTAGGGGGTCTTGCTGGGGGTGGTGTTTCAGGGTTTAGGGCAGTGCAGTGGTGTTCGGGCAGTGTAGGGGGTCTTGCTGGGGCTGGTGTTTCAGGGTTTAGGGCAGTGCAGTGGTTTTTGGGCAGTGTAGGCGGTCGTGCTGGGGCTGGTGTTTCAGGGTTTAGGGCAGTGCAGTGGTGTTCGGGCAGTGTACGGGGTTGTGCTGGGGCTGGTGTTTCAGGGTTTAGGGCAGTGCAGTGGTGTTCGGGCAGTGTAGGGGGTCTTGCTGGGGGTAGTGTTTTGGGGTTTAGGGCAGTGCAGTGGTGTTCGTGCCGTGTAGGGGGTCGTGCCGGGGTGGTGTTTCAGGGTTTAGTGCAGTGCAGTGGTGTTCGGGCAGTGTAGGGGATCGTGCAGGGGGTGGTGTTTCAGGGTTTAGGGCAGTGCAGTGGTGTTCGGGCAGTGTAGGGGGTCGTGCTGGGGGTGGTGTTTCAGGGTTTAGGGCAGTGCAGTGGTGTTCGGGCAGTGTAGGGGGTCGTGCAGGGGGTGGTATTTCAGGGTTTAGGGCAGTGCAGTGGTGTTCGGGCAGTGTAGGGGTCGTGCTGGGGTTGGTGTTTCAGGGTTTAGGGCAGTGCAGTGGTGTTCGGGCAGTGTAGGGGGTCTTGCTGGGGGTGGTGTTTCAGGGTTTAGGGCAGTGGTGTTCGGGCAGTGTAGGGGGTCTTGCTGGGGGTGGTGTTTCAGGGTTTAGGGCAGTGCAGTGGTGTTCGGGCAGTGTAGGGGGTCTTGCTGGGGGTAGTGTTTCAGGGTTTAGGGCAGTGCAGTGGTGTTCGTGCAGTGTAGGGGGTCGTGCTGGGGATGGTGTTTCAGGGTTTAGGCCAGTGCAGTAGTGTTCGGGCAGTGTAGGGGGTCATGCAGGGGGTGGTGTTTCAGGGTTTAGGGCAGTGCAGTGGTGTTCGGGCAATGTAGGGGGTCGTGCTGGGGGTGGTGTTTCAGGGTTTAGGGCAGTGCAGTGGTGTTCAGGCAGTGTAGGGGGTCGTGCTGGGGGTGGTGTTTTAGGGTTTAGGGCAGTGCAGTGATGTTCGGGCAGTGTAGGGGGCGGTGCAGGGGTTGTGTTTCAGGGTTTAGGGCAGTGCAGTGGTGTTCGGGCAGTGTAGGGGTGCTGCAGGGGGTGGTGTTTCAGGGTTTGGGGCAGTGCAGTGGTGTTCCAGCAGTAAAGGAGGTCGTGCTGGGGGTGGTGTTTCAGGGTTTAGGGCAGTGCAGTGGTGTTCGGGCAGTGTAGGGGGTCGTGCTGGGGCTGGTGTTTCAGGGTTTAGGGCAGTGCAGTGGTGTTCGGGCAGTGTAGGGGGTTGTGCTGTGGCTGGTGTTTCAGGGTTTAGGGCAGTGCAGTGGTGTTCGGGCAGTGTAGGTGGTCGTGCTGGGGCTGGTGTTTCAGGGTTTAGGGCAGTGCAGTGGTGTTCGGGCAGTGTAGGGGTCTTGCTGGGGCTAGTGTTTCAGAGTCTAGGGCAGTGCAGTGGTATTCGGGCAGTGTAGGGGTCTTGCTGGGGCTGGTGTTTCAGGGTTTAGGGCAGTGCAGTGGTGTTTGGGTAGTGTAGGGGTCGTGCTGGGGGTGGTGTTTCAGGGTTTAGGGCAGTGCAGTGGTGTTTGGGCACTGTAGGGGGTCATGCTGGGGCTAGTGTTTCAGGATTTAGGGCAGAGCAATGGTGTTCAGGCAGTGTAGGGGTTTTGTTGGAGGTGGTGTTTCAGGGTTTAGGGCAGTGCAGTGGTGTTCGTGCAGTGTAGGGGAGGTGTTTCAGGGTTTAGGGCAGTGGTGTTCAGGGAGTGTAGGGGGTCTTGCTGGGGTTGATGTTTCAGGGTTTAGGGCAGTGCAGTGGTGTTTGGGCAGTGTAGGGGGTCGTGCTGGGGGTGGTGTTTCAGGGTTTAGGGCAGTGCAGTGGTGTTCCGGCAGTGTAGGAGGTCGTGCAGGGGGTGGTGTTTCAGGGTTTAGGGCAGTGCAGTGGTGTTCGGGCAGTGTAGGGGGTCGTGCTGGGGGCGGTGTTTCAGGGTTTAGGGCAGTGCAGTGGTGTTCGGGCAGTGTAGGGTGTCGTGCTGAGGGGTGGTGTTTCAGGGTTTAGGGCAGTGCAGTGGTGTTCGGGCAGTGTAGGGGGTCGTGCAGGGGGTGGTGTTTCAGGGTTTAGGGCAGTGCAGTGGTGTTCGGCCAGTGTAGGTGGTCTTGCTGGGGGTGGTGTTTCAGGCTTTAGTGCAGTGGTGTTCGGGCAGTGTAGGGGGTCTTGCTGGGGGTGGTGTTTCAGGGTTTAGGGCAGTGCAGTGGTGTTCGGGCAGTGTAGGGGGTCTTGCTGGGGCTGGTGTTTCAGGGTTTAGGGCAGTGCAGTGGTTTTCGGGCAGTGTAGGTGGTCGTGCTGGGGCTGGTGTTTCAGGGTTTAGGGCAGTGCAGTGGTGTTCGGGCAGTGTACGGGGTTGTGCTGGGGCTGGTGTTTCAGGGTTTAGGGCAGTGCAGTGGTGTTCGGGCAGTGTAGGGGTCTTGCTGGGGGTAGTCTTTCGGGGTTTAGGGCAGTGCAGTGGTGTTCGTGCAGTGTAGGGGGTCGTGCTGGGGGTGGTGTTTCAGGGTTTAGGGCAGTGCAGTGGTGTTCGGGCAGTGTAGGGGATCGTGCAGGGGGTGGTGTTTCAGGGTTTAGGGCAGTGCAGTGGTGTTCGGGCAGTGTAGGGGGTCGTGCTGGGGGTGGTGTTTCAGGGTTTAGGGCAGTGCAGTGGTGTTCGGGCAGTGTAGGGGGTCGTGCAGGGGGTGGTGTTTCAGGGTTTAGGGCAGTGCAGTGGTGTTCGGGCAGTGTAGGGGTCGTGCTGGGGCTGGTGTTTCAGGGTTTATGGCAGTGCAGTGGTGTTCGGGCAGTGTAGGGGGTCTTGCTGGGGGTAGTGTTTCAGGGTTTAGGGCAGTGCAGTGGTGTTCGTGCAGTGTAGAGGGTCGTGCTGGGGATGGTGTTTCAGGGTTTAGGGCAGTGCAGTAGTGTTCGGTCAGTGTAGGGGGTCATGCAGGGGGTGGTGTTTCAGGGTTTAGGGCAGTGCAGTGGTGTTCGGGCAGTGTAGGGGTCGTGCTGGGGGTGGTGTTTCAGGGTTTAGGGCAGTGCAGTGGTGTTCAGGCAGTGTAGGGGGTCGTGCTGGGGGTGGTGTTTCAGGGTTTAGGGCAGTGGTGTTCGGGCAGTGTAGGGGGTCTTGCTGGGGGTGATGTTTCAGGGTTTAGGGCAGTGCAGTGGTGTTCGGGCAGTGTAGGAGGTCTTGCTGGGGGTAGTGTTTCAGGGTTTAGGGCAGTGCAGTGGTGTTCGGGCAGTGTAGGGGTCATGCTGGGGGTGGTATTTCAGGGTTTAGGGCAGTGCAGTGGTGTTCGGGCAGTGTAGGGGGTCGCGAAGGGGGTGGTGTTTCAGGGTTTAGGGCAGTGCAGTGGTGTTCGGGCAGTGTAGGGGTCGTGCTAGGGTATGTGTTTCAGGGTTTAGGGCAGTGCAGTGGTGTTCGGGCAGTGTAGGGGGTCATGCTGGGGGTAGTGTTTTAGGGTTTAAGGTAGTGCAGTGGTGTTTGTGTAGTGTAGGGGGTCGTGCTGGGGGCAGTGTTTTAGGGTTTAGGGTAGTGCAGTGGTGCTTGTGTAGTGTAGGGGGTCGTGCTGGGGGTAGTGTTTTAGGGTTTAGGGTAGTGCAGTGGTGTTTGTGTAGTGTAGGGGGTCATGTTTTAGGGTAGTGCAGTGGTGTTTGGGTAGTGTAGGGGGTCGTGCTGGGGGTAGTGTTTTAGGATTTAGGTTAGTGCAGTGGTGTTGGGGTAGTGTTTTAGGGTTTAGGGTAGTGCAGTGGTGTTTGTGTAGTGTAGGGGGTCATGCTGGGGGTAGTGTTTTAGGGTTTAGGATAGTGCAGTGGTGCTTGTGTAGTGTAGGGGGTCGTGCTGGGGTAGTGTTTTAGGGTTTAGGGTAGTGCAGTGGTGTTTTTGTAGTGTAGGGGGTCATGTTTTAAGATGCAACGCTCCAATACCTGACCAGTCTGCACTACATAAAACTGCAAAAAAACTAAAAATAAAAAGTGTTTTGCACACTTTTGTCATTGGGCTATATGTGGGCTACATCTGTGTAATATTTGTGCTACATTTGGGCTCTTTTTTCACTGGTGGCCATCTTGGAAGACTTCTTTGTTATGAAGTTTCCTAATTTCCTCATTTACTCCAGTCTCCTCAGTAGGAAATACTTTCAGTTTTTTACTTTGATTCCATCAAGAAGGCATTCAGATGTGTCACACATTTGCCATAAATTCAGAATGTTATTACTCTAGTTGTTCATTAGATCACTGTAGTAAAGCTACTGCTCACCAAGGAGTTAACTGGAAGTCTACTGCTGGTATTGAAAGTGATTGTTTCAGTCTGCATGTCAGAATTTTCTAATGAAATAGAAGAGGATTTGAGATCTCACTTAAAACATGCACTACATTTTCTTTTTGCAGCACTAACCATAATTTCTATGGCAAAATGAACCCCTCATTTTGTTCCTTTTTAAATTAAATGTTTTAAGTGTTACCAGTTTATTCCAATCAAGATGGCTTCAGGTGTGCCATACTTTTGTCATAAGTAAGGCTGTTAGCACTCTAGTTGTTCTTTAGAACACTCTGGGAAGCTGCAGTAGAACACAAAGGCATCAACTGACAGGCTGCTCCTGTTGAAATATAACAGAAAGATATTTGAGATCTCACTTAAAACATGTCCTAATTTTTCTTTCTACAGCACTAACCATAATTTCTATGGCAAAATGAACCCCCTCATTTTGTTCCTTTTAAATTAAATGTTTTAAGTGTTACCAGTTTATTCCAATCAAGATGGCTTCAGGTGTGCCATACTTTTGTCATAAGTAAGACTGTTAGCGCTCTAGTTGTTCTTTAGAACACTCTGGGAAGCTGCAGTAGAACACAAAGGCATCAACTGACAGGCTGCTCCTGTTGAAATATAACAGGAAGATATTTGAGATCACACTTGAAACATGTCCTAATTTTTCTTTCTACAGCACTAACCATAATTTCTATGACAAAATGAACCCCATCATTTTGTTCCTTTTTAAATTAAATGTTTTAAGTGTTACCAGTTTATTCCAATCAAGATGGCTTCAGGTGTGCCATACTTTTGTCATAAGTAAGGCTGTTAGCACTCTAGTTGTTCTTTAGAACACTCTGGGAAGCTGCAGTAGAACACAAAGGAATCAACTGACAGTCTCTGCCCTTGTTGGATGTACATGTTTTACTGAGAATGTCAGACTTCATTCTCACATGACTGAGAAAGATAATGTGAATTTACAGAAAATATGCTCTCATTTTAGCTTCTGGGGCACCTTCTAAAACTGTATGGGACAAGCATGTGAAAATAGTTTTCTCTCAAACATGATTCATGATATCCCAGCAGAAGGTATTTCACAGGGTAAAATCACCTTAGAACACACCACAATTCCTGAAATTAGTATGGTACCATCAACAAATGAATTCTAATGTAACTAAAGTCTGTTATCACCCTTTATAGTTCTCCTTTTGGTAACCCTCAAAATCTTCGATTCACTACAATGCATTTCAATGGGGTACTATCATTTATATTGGTCCCAAGATGGCTGCCAGCAATTCCAGGATGAAGTGCTGACAGCCAATCAGATCTCACGATGACATGTGTGGTTAGGCTCCGCCCAGATATATATGTGTTTTTACTTTTGATTTTCTCAGCAACTACTGAACGGATTTACACCATTTAACAAAAAGGGTTCTTTTTGAACCAAGAACTACCTCTTTGCCAAATTTGGTGTAATTCCGTTCAGCAGTTCGGGTTGTAGCCTTGCATAAAGTTTCCTATGGGAAATTGATTTTTTGACTCTTATTTTTTAATTTCTCCGCAACTACTGAACGGATTTACACCATTTAACAAAAGGGTTCTTTCTGAACCAAGAACTACCTCTTTGCCAAATTTGGTGTAATTCCGTTCAGCAGTTCGGGCTGTATCCGTGTCTAAAGTTTCCTATGGGAAAATGAATGGGGAAAACACGTTTTGGGACCCCCTTTTTCTCGGCCCCGCTTGACGAATCACCCTGAGACTTTCAGGGTAGGAGCGGACCGGAGCGGGCCATAAAGTTTGAAAATTTCGCGAAGATTCGTCAACCGACGCAAGAGTTATTACAAATAGAATGTCGCGGATTTCCTATGGAAAATAGGTCCTAACTATAACTATCTACTGGCGACCGCCAGTAGATAATATATATATGTATACGGACACGCTTCTCCCTCCAAATGAAAGTGAAATCAGCACTCCGCAGGTTAGTTTTCTGGCAATTTTATTCTTTTAAAAACATCCAACACGTTTCGGCCATTACATCACAGCCTTGTTCACGATGCCTGAGCCACGCATAAAGTTCTTTTTAAATACTTAAAAAAACAGCAATACATGGGCATAGACAATAACAAAGGACAATCACATCCTGTTCCAGTGCATAATGTGAATGTGCATTGCAAATACGGCGGCCATTTTAAAACATGTTAGTCTCAGTTTTTCTAATGCAATTCAGTTTGACAAAAGGACATTTCCTGATATACTTCAACCTATTTCAACGCTCATGTATTCTGTACATAATTTCTTATTGTACTTTTCATTAAAGTGCGTTCTGTGCAAATTATGAAAAACGTTTTTGGCTGCCATAGTTCAATTTCGTAATTCCATAATTCTTATACATTCTGGTACTACAAGTATTCCATTCTTTTTGCTTAAATTTTTTCTCTTTTCTATAAAGTGCAAGTGCTAAAATCTATTTAAAGTGCTACTGCTACAATCTACAAATATTCTAAAGTGCATATTTAATTTTTGTAACTAAAGTGCTTAGCCGTTTTCTCATAAAACAATTCCATAGTGATATATGGGTTCAATACCCCTTAGAAATTGAGTACAATTTTAATCCGTTCTCTACAATGTTATTGATTTATAAAAGCTCTTATTCACTAAGGTGCTATTTTTTAATATAAAGTGCTAGTGCTCATAACCCTACTTGTAGTCCGTGATTGCAAACAATTTCCTTATGCTAAGATTCTAAAAAAATTCAAAAGTTTCATATGTAGCTCCTATAGTTCATGAGGTGTATGCGGGGGCGTTCCATATTTCATTTCAGTATAGGCATGTATATAATTCCTCGTCAAGATTAAAACCATTCGGTTCTTTAGCATCTAGTTCAAGGATATAAAAGGTTTCTAATTTCCTCAATTCTCTCTCTCTGTCCCCAACTCTCTTTTTCTTGGGCACTTGTGCTAGGCAACTGTACACCAAGGACGTAGGATCATTTTGGTGTACTTTTTCATAGTGCCTCGCTATTGGATAACTCCTATCTTTGTTGAGAATAGCTCTCCTATGCTGTAGAATTGTTTTATGAACTGGTAGTGTAGTGCTACCTACATACACTTTCCTGCACAGGCATTTTAAAATGTAAACTACAAACCAAGATTTACATGTTAAAACTCCTCTGATTTTAATAGTTTTGTTAAAAACTGTGTGTAGAGATGAGAGGTTCTCCCCATGCTGACACGCCTTGCACTTCGTGCATTTAAAAAATCCTTCTCGCTGTCTAAGCCAACTACGCTGTGGGGTTGTCCCTTCAAATTCACTCTTGACCAAATAGTCTCTCAGGGATTTCGATTTTCTATAAGTGACTTGTGGTCTCTTCCCCACTTTCTGCCCCAGGATTGGATCTTCTACAATAAAGTGCCAGTGCTTATTTAAAACCCTTCTCACCTCCTCATGCCTTACATTATATGTTGTAATAAATATACATGTACTGTTCAAGTTCTTCATTCTCTTTTTCAAGGTTGTTCTAGAGGGTTGAAACAGCATTGCTTCTCTATTTAGGCTTCTAGCTTTCTTCGATGCTGTTTCCAAACAGTTTACAGAATATCCCCTCTCTATGAATCGTTGTTTCATGTCCTGTTCAATTTTGTCATATTCCTGAAGAGTACTACATGCTCTTCTAGCTCTTGAGAACTCACTAAAGGAGATACTCCTGATGAGGGGCTGGGGGTGGGCACTCCCGGCATGTAAAATAGTATTACCTGCGGTAGGCTTTCTAAAACCTGTACTCTCAAGTTTACCCCCTCCACACTTACCCTGATATCCCAAAATTCAACTGTATGTTTGCTTCTTTGACCCACAAATTTCAAATTTAATTCATTGTTATTCAACTCACCGATAAATTGGTCTACCTCTGCTTCCGTGCCCTGCCACAACACGAAAACATCGTCTATAAATCTAGACCAAATTAGTATCTTATCTGACCAGTGTTCTAAGGAATGGCCTCTGAGCACCTGCTCCTCCCACCAGCCCAGGTGTAGATTGGCATAACTGGGGGCGAAGCAGGTGCCCATGGCCGTTCCTTGCTCCTGCTGGAACAAATCTTTCCCAAATAAAAAAATATTTCTGGTCAGACACCATTCCATCATTTCAAGAATCATCTGATTATGATTGACAAATCTCATGGGTCTCATTCGCAGGAAGTGTTCCGTAGCTATTAGTCCGTCCTTATGTCTGATGCTGGTGTTCAAGGTAGAAATATCCATTGTCACCAACACCATGTCCTTCTCCCATTTAATGTCATATATCTTTTTAAAAAAATTGGATGAGTCCCTTATATATGACGGAAGTGTTCTCACTAGTGGGTTCAGACACAAATCAATATATTTAGATGTATTTTCAAATATACTCTGTTGGGCTGATATTATCGGTCTCCCTGGCGGATTACTCAAGTCCTTGTGCACTTTCGGAATCATATAAAACACAGGGAGAACCGGATGTTTCTGTTTTAAAAACTGATATTCGTCCTAAGTCAAGAGTGAAATGTCCAACTAACTATAACGTCCCTGAAACCTATGGTTTTTTCAGTGAATTTCAAAGGTTTTTTAAATGCTAATTTCTAACTATAACGTCCCTGAAACCTATGGTTTTTTCAATGAATTTCTAAGGTTTTTTAAATGAAAATTTCTAACTATGTCTACAGAGGTAGGACATGTGCAGAAAGAGGAAGAAAGGCGCATAAAGAAGCAAGAGAAAAGCAGAAAGAGGCAACAGAAGTCCAGAAAGAGGAAGAAAGGTGCAGAAAGAAGCAAGAAATATGCAGAAAGAACCAACAGAGATGCAGAAAGAGGCCTTGTTGCAAATTCATCCTGTGCCCTGGGCACCCCCCATCTTTTTTCTGACGTGTACTGGTGGTAACTGACTCTGACTGACCCTGGGCTCTGCCTAACCAGGCCCGGAGCCAGTGCTATGCTGAAAGACACTTAGAATACAGTGAAAACTCCTACATATACTAGGATACACTATGGGTTGGGGTACCCCTGTGATTGGCATGACCTCTCATGTAAGGCCCTAGTACATAATAGGGCAGGGGGATTAAAACTACCTCTAATACCTATTACATTACAAATGCTTCTTTAACTGGTAGTCACATTTGCAGAGTGGTGGAGAAAGGGGGCTGGGCCTCCAACCAGCGCTCAGAAATTCCGCTGCGTAGCACTTACAGGAGGAACCAGGTGAACCTTGGGGGCCAACTACCCCTCCTATTACCTCCAGTAACTTCCACACATCAGGATTACTAAATTCTCATAGCAGGCCATGCCCCCTTTCCCCACCACTGTGCAAACGCACGTCCAGGCACGCTCTTGGATGAGGATTTAAGTCCCCTTCGCTGCTGGGGGCCCTTAGGGGCCAACTAGCCTACCTGATACCACCAGTATGCCCCAGATAGTGGGATTGCTGAAAGGTGGACACAAGCCACGCCCCCTTTCTCCACCACTCTGCAAACGCGCCTCCTGGCGAGTTCTGGGTTGGGGGATTAAGCCCCCTTGTATCCTGAGGGTCCCTAGGGGCCAACTAGCCCACCAGGTACCTCCAGTAAGCCCCACACAGCTGGATTGCAGAGAGTGGTCCGAGGCCACGCCCCCTTTTTACACCACTCTGCAAACGCGCCTCCTGCTGCACTGCTGGTGGGGCAATTAGGTTCTCTTGTGTCCAGAAGACCTCAGGACACAAGAGGACCTCATCACCCCACCAGCAGTGTGCCAGGAGGCGTGTTTGCAGAGTGGTGTAAAAAGGGGGCATGGCCTCGGCCACTCTCAGCAATCCCACTGTGTGGGGCTTACTGGAGGTACCTGGTGGGCTAGTTGGTCCCTAGGGACCCTCAGGAATGAAGGGGACTTAATCCCCCAACTTAGAACGTGCAAGGGGGTGCGTTTGCAGAGTCATGCAGGGAGGGGGCAAGGCCTCCAGCAAGTTGCCAATTTCTTTTTTATTCTTTTAAATTTTTTCTTTTATGGGAGGGGAGGCCACGTGGCCCCCCTTCCCTGGGGAGGTGGCGTCCCCGGGGTTTGGAGGGGCCCGCGAGGCCCCCGCCCCCTATTAAAACAAAGCCCCAGGGAGGTGGTGGTCCACGGGACAGCGTGGGGGGGCAGGAACCCCCCACGCTTTTTTGTGAAAAAAGCCCCGGGGAGGTGGCGGTCCCCGGGGCTGCGGGGGGGCTGCGGGGGGGCCACATGCCCCCTGCACATTTTGAGGAAAGCCCCGGGGAGGTGGCAGTCCCCGGGGCTGTGGGAACCCCCACGGGCCCCCACACCATAATTTTAAATTGCCCCCGGGACCTGGCCCACCCAGGGGCTTAAAACAAACGAAGCGCGGGAGCCCGCGCTTCGTTTTTTAAATTTTTCCATCCGAATTCACGAACCCAGCGTGAGTTCGGCTGATTTTTGTTTTTTAAAAATGCTTTTTTTGGTCCTGGGGGTCCTTGTGGGACTCCCTGAGCATGCCTAGGGGGTCAGGGTGTTTCTACCCTGCCCCCTTTTCTTGATTTTTAAAGTTTTTTTAACTGTTTTCTTGTGACTCGGTTACCGAGTCACAAGATGGCTGCCAACACATTCTGGTTTGGAGTGTTAGCAGCCAATCAGAATAAAGCTCGTGCTCGGGAGGGTTCACGAACCCTCCTCGGTGCACAGATATATACATTTTTGTTTTTTGAATTACTACTGAACGGATATACACCATTTAAAAAAAAGGTCGCTTTCTGGACCAAGAGCTACCTTTTTGCCAAATTTGGTGTAATTCCGTTAAGCAGTTCGGGCTGTAGCCGTGTCTAAAGTTCCTATGGAAATTAACATGGGGAAAACGCGTTTTGGGACCCCCCTGTTTTCTTGGCCCCCGCTTGATGAATCTCCTTAAAACTTTAAAGACAGGAGCTGACCTGAGTGAACCATTAGTTTTGAAAATTTCGCAAAGATTCGTCAAACGGCGCCAAAGATATTGGCAAAAGAAAAAACGCTTTTTGAATAGAAACAAGGTCCTAACTATAGCTACCTACTGGCGACCGCCAGTAGGTTATATATATATATATATATATATATATATTTTATTTTTTTGCACAACAGAGGACGCGGCACTCAGAGCTGGCTTATACTCAATTTAATCTTGGTATCACACTCCAACCTACGCGTTTCAGCCCTCCCACTGCTTTTCTCACGGTTAGTGAGTCTTTCTTTCCTTACACTTTTTAAACCCACTTGAGCCTCAAAGCGGCATTGTGGGACTTGCAGTGTTATTAAAACAATTCAAAATTAAACAAACTTTATATATACTATATTACATTGAAGACCATGCACGTTTTGTCAGGTATTTACATATGTCAAGAATTTTTCTTTTCAGTTATTTCGTAATCCATTTTTCTACATTATTTCCACTATTGCGTTTTTAGAATGTGCTTCATTTAACCTTCATTGTAAACGTTACATTTGCTGGTATAGTACCTGTTTTTTCTATATATGCATTTTTAGACTCATACATAATTCATAGTTCCCAATAACATTATTAACGCTGTAGTGCCTGTAATTTGTATAAGCCATAAAATCATATTATTCATCCAAAATATATGGTATAGTACCCACATATCAGAAATGCATCTATAGCGTGTCATATCAAATTTCAATCTAGGTTTATGATTTTGCAATGCAACAGTTTATTCAAGATGTACAAAAAGTTCTTCATCGTTGTTGATTCCTCTGGGGGTCTTAGTTCTGAGTCTTATGATAAAACGTGATTCCATTTGGCGTAGCATTTTGATTCTGTCTCCTCCACATTCTCCTTGTGGTATAATTTTGATTCCATAATAGCTCATTGCTCTTCAGTCTCCTTTTTGGCATTTTGTCATGTGTTTGGCTGTGGCATATGTTATGTCCCCATTTTTTACTGCGCGAATATGCTCGAGGATGCGTTTTTTGAGCATGCATGTTGTGCTGCCAATGTACTTCATTCCACAATTGCACTCTATTATATAGATGACAAATTTTGACGTACAGGTGATATTTTGATCCATAGTTATTGTATTTCTATTTGGTTCCATGATAGTTGCCACATTTTTACCTATTTTGCAGGCTTTACATAGATTACATTTTCTAAAGCCCTTCTGTTGGTCTGTTAGCCAGTTTGTTTGTTGCTTTCCTTGAAAGTGGCTCTTTACAAGTAAGTCCTTCAGAGATTTAGGTTTTCTATAGGTGACTACTGGTTTTGGGCCCAAGATTGTTTCCTATATCTGGGTCTCCTGAAATTAGATGCCAATATTTTTTGATTTTGTTGATGATTCTTCTACTTTCTTTACTGTATGTGGTACCAAATCTGGGTGCTTCAGGTTCTTTATTTGCCTTGTTTTTAGTTTTTGGAATTAATGTTTCCTCTCTTGATTTTTTGTCAATTCTTCTTTTGCATTTTTTCAATGTGATTTCGTTATATCCCCTCATTCTGAGTCTACTCATTGTTTCCTGAATTTTTCTTTCTGCATCTTCCTGTTTGGAGCAATTTCCTTTAATGCGCATGAACTCCCCATAGGGGATACTTTCTATCAATGGTCTTGGGTGAAAGCTCGTCCCATGCAGGATGCTATTGGTTGTGGTCTTTTCCCTAAAGAGTGTGGAATGTATTTGCCCATTCTCTATATAGATTTTAGTGTCTAAAAAATCAATTTCTCTCTTGTTTGTGGTACATGTAAATGACAAGCCGACTTTATTTGTGTTTAGTTTCAAATAGTACTTCTGGAAGTCCTGTTCTGTTCCATTCCATATAAGAAACAAGTCGTCAATATAGCGGACCCACAAAATGATCTGCTCTAAGTCATCTTGATTGTCTGTGCTCCATGCTATGGTTCTCTCCCACCACGCCATCATGATGTTCGCATAATTTGGGGAAAAAGAAATGCCCATAGCAGTTCCACATTCCTGTTTGAAGAGTTCTTTGTTGAACAGAAAAATGTTATTTGTGAGACAGATTTCTATCATTTTTAGGAGCATTTGCGTATGTTTAAGTTCTGTGATGTTTCGCTGTTTAAGAAAATAATTGCAAGCTGTCAATCCTATCTCATGTCTGATGGACGTGTATAAAGACACCACGTCTATTGTTACTAGGAGATATTGTTGACTCCAAGTTATTCCAGTGAGAATCCTAAGGAAATCTCCTGTGTCTCTTAAGTATGAACTCATACTTCGTGCATTGGTGCCAGGAATTTATCCACATATTGTGACACGTTTTCGTAGAGTGAGTCACAAGAGGAGACAATGGGTCTCCCGGGTGGGTGCAGAAGCGTCTTATGTATCTTTGGCAAGAAATAAATAGATGGTATTACTGGAAAGTCTTTACTCAGAAATTTCATTTCATCATCACTGATGAAATTGTTGTCATGCCATTGCTGCAGATATTGGTTTAAATCCATCATCATTTTGTTTATTGGATTATTTTTTATTCTACTGTAGTTGGTGGTATCGTTTAATTGCCGTAGAGCCTCTTTGATGTAATCACTTGTGTCCATCACAACGATATTTCCCCCTTTATCTGCGGGTTTTATTGTGATTTCGTTATTTTCCATTAACTTTTCGATGGCTTCTCCTTCTTTAGTGGTTAAATTCTCTCTTTGGTTTAGATTCCGTATTTTAGGCAGTCTTTCAAGTTCTTCAATTATGGCATCTGAGAATAAGTCAATTTTATTGCCAGGGGACAAGGCAGGGCAATACTTTGATTTCTTTTTAATCCACTTTCTGGTCTTTTATCTGTTTCTATATTTAAATGTTCAAGTATTTGTTCTTCCGTCATTTGTTTGTCATCCAAGTCATACAAAATGTCAAACATATTTTTCAGCTCAGGCATTTTATCTATCATGATCACTGGATCATTAATGTTTACTTGAGGTGTATTTTCACTTTGCGTGATTCCTTGTTTATTGGCGTGTATTTTGGCCAATTTCAACTTCCGAATGTATTTGTATAGATCTATTCGGACCTGTATGTAGCTAAAATGTGATTCTGGGCAGAATGATAACCCTTTGTTCAGCAATGATGTTTTTCTTGTGTCAGTTGGCATTGCGAAATATTCACAATTAAATTCACATTATCTACTTCCGGTTGCGCAATGGATACTGTCTTCTTTCGTTTGGCCCTTCTTGTTTTTCTTATGCTTGCGAGATGCTTTTTGTTCCTCTTCCTCGACCTCGATTCATGGCTCTTCCTCGACCTCCTCCTCTTGTTAGGGTTTTGTCTAGGTTCATTAACCGCATCTCCTCTAAAAAAGTGACCTTGGATGTTCCACTTGCGTCACCTGGTGTCTCCCCCTCACTAATATCAGATTCGCTTGTGCTGACTATTGTTGACTTTGAATGCTGCATTGGATAGTTCTTTTTCAGTGCGTCAAATCGTCTTGCGAACGTTAAAATCCTGCCTTGTGAGTAGTCTTGCTCATTTCGTTGAATTTTCTGTGTTTACGCTCCTGAATTTCAGTTTCATATTTTTCTAATCTGGTATCCATTTCTTTTCTTAGTTTGGAAACTTCCTCTTTGTTTGTCTCGTTCTTTAAGGTCTCCTCCATTTTTTCCAGTTTTTTAGTGATTTCAATCACATCAATCTTGGCATGCTTAATTAATATTCGCATCATATTGAGAGAACATTGCAAATTATTTTCTACCCATTCCTCCAACAGTTCCACTTTAGTGTCTGGGTGTGTCGGCATAGTAAAAATACGCAGCCCTCTAGGAACATGTTTCACCTCAATATAATTCTCCAATGCTATGATTTCCCAGCTTTTATTCACCTCTTTTTTGTACAGTCTTTCCATTTGATTAAATTGCTGTTTTAGTGACGTATTGAAATTAATCTGTGCATTATCTCTACTTGTCCCTGCATTTTCGTTGATTTCTCCAGGTTTAAATATAGAAGCAGCCTTAGATGCTCGTTTGGCTGCTCGAGCTTCCATTGCGTGTTTGGATTACGTTCCTTTGTGACCGTGCTTCACTTTAATAGTGTTATTGATACTTTGTTGCCTTTTGGTTAATTCGAGTTTTGCCTGCTCTCGCCGGTTTGTTTTGTTGCCAGCCGTATCCTTTACACGCCTAGCTTCACTTTTCAAAACAATCTCGGCCACTTCGGACCGCTGCTCACTTCTTGACACACTGTCACTCACCTCTCCGGGAGACTCCCATTTTGACGGCGTCCTCCGACTCCGTCCCGCGGCGCTCAACCAGGAAGTGGTTGTCTCGTTCAGTTCCGATACAGCGATCCGGGTGCCTCCGAACCACAGTCATATTTCCTTCAAAGTGATCCTTTACTAATTCGAAGTGCTCCACAGCGGGTGCTCTGCATAGGGGCCGGATCCTGGCCCTAATTCAATTTTTCACAACAAAAGATGCGGCACTCAGAGCTGGCTTATGCTCAATTTAATCTTGGTATCACACTCCAACCAACGCGTTTCAGCCCTCCCACGGCTTTTCTCACGGTTAGTGAGTCTTTCTTTCCTTACACTTTTTAAACCTACTTGAGCCTCAAAGCGGATTGTGGGACTTGTAGTGTTATTAAAACAATTCAAAATGAAACAAACTTTATATATACTATATTACATAGAAGACCATGCACGTTTTGTTAGGTATTTACATATGTCAAGAATTTTTCTTTTCAGTCATTTCGTAATCCAATTTTCTACATTATTTCCACTATTGCGTTTTTAGAATGTGCCTCATTCAACCTTCATTGTAAACGTTACATTTGCTGGTATAGTACCTGTTTTTTCTATATATGCATTTTTAGACTCATACATAATTCATAGTTCCCAATAACATTATTAACTCTGTAGTGCCTGTAATTTGTATGAGCCATAAAATCATATTATTCATCCAACATATATGGTATAGTACCCACATATCAGAAATGCATCTGTAGAGTGTCATATCAAATTTCAATCTAGGTTTATGATTTTGCAATGCGACAGTTTATTCAAGATGTACAAAAAGTTCTTCATCGTTGTTGATTCCTCTGGGGGTCTTAGTTCTGAGTCTTATGATAAAACGTGATTCCATTTGGCGTAGCTTTTTGATTCTGTCTCCTCCACATTCTCCTTAAGGTATCATTTTGATTCCATAATAGCTCATTGCTCTCCAGTCTCCTTTTTGGCACTTTGTCATGTGTTTGGCTGTGGCATATGTAATGTCCCCATTTTTTACTGCGCGAATATGCTCGAGGATGCGTTTTTTGAGAATACATGTTGTGCTGCCAATGTACTTCATTCCACAATTGCACTCTGTTACATAGATGACACATTTTGACGTTCAGGTGATATTCTGATCCATAGTTATTGTATTTCCATTTGGTTCCATGATAGTTGCCACATTTTTGCCTTTTTTGCAGGCTTTACATAGATTACATTTTCTAAAGCCCTTCTGTTGGTCTGTTAGCCAGTTTGTTTGTTGCTTTCCTTGAAAGTGGCTCTTTACAAGTAAGTCCTTCAAGGATTTAGTTTTTCTATAGGTGACTACTGGTTTTGGGCCCAAGATTTTTCCTATATCTAGGTCTCCTGAAATTAGATGCCAATATTTTTTGATTTTGTTGATGATTCTTCCACTTTCTTTACTGTATGTGGTAACAAATCTGGGTGCTTCAGGTTCTTTATTTGCCTTGTATTTAGTTTTTGGAATTAATATTTCCTCTCTTGATTTTTTGTCAATTCTTCTGGAGAGCAATGAGCTATTATGGAATCAAAATGATACCACAAGGAGAACGTGGAGGAGACAGAATCAAAAGCTACGCCAAATGGAATCACGTTTTATCATAAGACTCAGAACTAAGACCCCCAGAGGAATCAACAACGATGAAGAACTTTTGTACATCTTGAATAAACTGTTGCATTGCAAAATCATAAACCTAGATTGAAATTTGATATGACACTCTACAGATGCATTTCTGATATGTGGGTACTATACCATATATGTTGGATGAATAATAGGATTTTATGGCTCATACAAATTACAGGCACTACAGCGTTAATAATGTTATTGGGAACTATGAATTATGTATGAGTCTAAAAATGCATATATAGAAAAACAGGTACTATACCAGCAAATGTAACGTTTACAATGAAGGTTGAATGAAGCACATTCTAAAAACGCAATAGTGGAAATAATGTAGAAAAATGGATTACGAAATAACTGAAAAGAAAAATTCTTGACATATGTAAATACCTGACAAAACGTGCATGGTCTTCTATGTAATATAGTATATATAAAGTTTGTTTCATTTTGAATTGTTTTAATAACACTACAAGTCCCACAATGCCGCTTTGAGGCTCAAGTGGGTTTAAAAAGTGTAAGGAAAGAAAGGACTCACTAACTGTGAGAAAAGCCGTGGGAGGGCTGAAACGCGTTGGTTGGAGTGTGATACCAAGATTAAATTGAGTATAAGCCAGCTCTGAGTGCTGCGTCCTTTGTTGTGCAAAATTGAATTAGGACCAGGATCCAGCCCCTATGCAGAGCACCCGCTGTGGAGCGCTTCGAATTAGTAAAGGATCACTTTGGAGGCAATATATATATATATATATATTCAAGAAAGCGGTTCCTCACACTCCGTAGAAAGGATCCCACAGCACTCCGGTAGTAGTTTTCAAATATGCTTATTTATTTAAGCAGAGGCACAAACGCCAACGCGTTTCGGTGCTTACAAAGCACCTTGGTCACAACGCTGACCATGTTGACTCAAGCTTGACTCAAGCTTTTTTATACAATCGTGTTTCAATCAGGACAATAATTTTAGTAAACATCGTTGATGGACTTTAAACATGCATTTTACTGTGGCAGCCATCTTGGAGTGTAATATATATTAGTGCTCTCAATAGGCTTTAAACAATATAACTGTTCACATTCCTCTGTGCAAATCTATATTTCATACATATTAGTTTCGTATTTAACTATGTCCTCAACCCAATATACTAAACAATTTATTAAATTCATTTGTATAATTAATGTATATATTATTCTAACAAATCAATGTAGTTATATTAGGGTTCACAGTTCATTTCCATAAAAATAATATAATCTCTTCACGTAAACTTATTTATAATTAAAGTATCACCCCAGTGGGCTCATTATTATGTCTGTTTGCACTATATAAACGTTTTTACTTGTTGCTGTATAGTCTTGTGACTCATCTTGCTGCTCTCAACTAGAGTCTAAGACTCCTATCCTTGTTGCCCCAGTAATGCATCTCTACTGTTGTTCCACCTGTGAACAAAATACAACCAACATCATTATTACAACCCTTATCACCTGAACAGTCTAACAACATACAACAATTTTCTCCGACTTCTTGAACATTAAAATTTTAAAACTTAACATGATCATGGAGCTAGCAACCGGTTCAGTCTTTAGAGGTGTACATAGAGTTCTTCGTCAATATTCAAACCTGTCGGTTCTCTACTGTCTATCTCTGAGATATATCTTGATTCTAGTCTTCTGAGCTCTTTCTCCCTGTCACCATCCCTGTTCCATTTGGGCACACTGTCTATGGCACTGTATTTTAATAGTTTATGGTCTCCCCCATGGGTTTTATGGAAATGTCAAGATATATATATATATATATGCTTCCACACAGCATTCTCCTCACATACTGCTGACACAGCGCCACTAATGCAGGATCCTTCACAGTTGGGTTGGTGAGGAATTTTAACGTTTATTGTGTGAATGCTTTACACTAAAAAAAGTGCAAAACAATTTTAAAAATCGGGCCGACGTGTTTCGGCTGTACACCTTCAACTGGGTCTCATAAACAATTGCATGGGAAACCATTTTATCATCTAGTCCTTTCTCAATTGTGTTGGCCCCTGAACACTAGACCAAGACCTGCAGTGCTCATTTGGCAAAAAACCTCCTCCATTTTCTTACATCAATTCCTAAACTCAAAATGCATTGACACTTTTTCACATTCTCAATTCGTTCAAGTTAATATGTGTCCTACTTTTTGCTTTTCCATATTTTTTGAGATATAATAATAATCTTCATTCAGCAATAATCACAGCCATAAAAGAGACAAGAATAAAAATGAGAACCATTCCTATAAAATCAACCTATCAAAATGAGTGCAAAATCGCAAAAATAGCCCTAGCAACCATCAGTCACATCGCGAGTTTCTTGATCTTAGTGCAGCTTTTAGGAAGTTGGTTACTACAAAAAGCGTGCGAACATTAGGCAAAAGTTGCAATTACAATAGAGCTAAACGAGCATGCCTAAATCTCAGTTCTTTTAAAAAGGTTTGAGAAACAATCTCCTAGGATGAGTAAAATATTTACATTAAAAAAAAAGTAGGGTATCCTGTGGAGACCTATTGTCACAGCCACAGGGACCTCTATACTCCACATGTAAGACAAAACCATCCGGTGATGCCAATAGATAGTGAAGCACATTTAGTCAAAAGCGAGTAATTAAAAATCTGTCATAGGCACTAGTTTAAATTGAGAGATAATTCTCCATGCTCTGTACTGATTTAACAAAAACATGCCCTCTTACCATGGGTTTGCTGAGCTCGTTCCTCCCACAGGAGGCCGTGGCGTTTTTGTAAAAGAACTCTTTAATTATTTTCAAGTCCTGGGGATTCACTGTGTCATGTTTCAGGAAAATGTTTGCTCTTCCTAAGGTCATAACATAAGGGTCTCCTTGACATACCTTAACCATAGGATTTTAAAAGCATGGTCTAATGAGAGGCAGTCCAGAATTATTGAGCGATTAAAAGCATTGCTAGACCAGATCTTCACCCAGCATAGCAAAGGCTTAACTGCCACCAGGTCAGTTATATATTTAGTACCTAATTCTTCATGTACGGAATACGAGGAGGTGCCCTGGGGGACCTTCAGGATTCATCTCAAATATTTATTTTGTGCAGTCTGTAATTTATTGACCGCCATATACCCCCAGACCTCGCTACCTTACAAGACCTTAGGTATGCAGAAAGACTGGTATAGCTTTAAAATCACCCCTGGTGACTAGGTGCCTAATCTGTGGGCGTAATTTGCAATGGCTCCCACTGATTTTTTCATGTCCATTAGCTTCCCCTCCTGCATGTGTTTCCAGTTTAGTTTAGCGTCAAATAAAATTCCTAAGCATGAAAAAGCCGGGACCTTCGCTAAACTGTAGGTTCTTGCCATTTAGGTCTTTGAGCTCATCCCTCAATTACCTAATTCCATGACATGCGATTTTGTGAAATTAGGTGACAGGTCCAACCCATTCATAAAAGAAATAAACCCATCTAATAGGGCCTGCAGGCCCACAGGTGTGCGCGCTATCAATACTGCATCGTTTGCGTACAACAGGACCGGCACCGGTCTCCTACCTACCTTGGGGGTGTCAGTCTGTAATGATATCAGGGCGGATTCTAAACCATTAATGTATAATGTAAATAAGAAAGGGGCTAAAATGCACCCTTGGCAAACCCCCCTGGGGCATTTAAAATAATCAATGAGTCCCCCTTCTTGAGAGTATCTGACTGCGGCAGTGGTGTGGGCATGATGAGTCATTCATACATTTATAATCGATGGCTCAACTCCTAGGTCCTCGAGTAAAATCCACAATTTCTTGCCGTTCACCTGGTCGAATGCTGAAGTGAGATCCATGAAACCCAAGAAGAGGGCTTCAGATTGGGCAATCGTGTACTTAGACATTAAAAGACAAAGATTTAAACACTGCTCTATAGTGGACCTTCCTGTGCGGAATTCATATTGCACCTCCGAAATAATTTGATTTGTGCCAGCCCAAGTGGAGAGCCTATTTAATAAAAACCATCCCAGTACCTTGACTGTGGAGTCAATAAAAGATATAGGGCAGTAACAGTGATGGCTATCCCTGTCCCCCTTCTTGAAAATCGGGACAATGGTAGCAGTAGACCATGAAGGATGCATCGTTGTCCTTACTGCAGCATTTAGTACCCTGGTCAAAACCGGAGCCCATACATCAATATTGTCCCGGAAAAGGTCCGGAGGGATCCCATCGGGTCCGGGGGCCTTATTCCGGGACAATTCCTCGATGCCCACCCTTACTTCATCAAGAAGAAAGGTAATGGGAACATCACTGGAACAGGGATTTAAATCATTGATAGATCCCTCGCTGTGTCCATAATTGTAAACTCCCTCAAAATGGGCCTTCCATTGTGCCGAGGTGATATGATGACATAAGGCAGGTCTTAACGGCTCTGAAAAGCAGGGGCTATTTTTAACATGCCAGAAAAGAGTAAAGTCCCTTTGTTCACTTGCTGCTATTAGCTCCTCCCATGCTTGTTTTTGTAGCACGCACCTCCGTTCCTTAAGGGCCCCCTTATACTTACTACGGCAACTTGCCACCCAAATTCTATCACGCAGGGTCTGTTTCAGGGCCATCTTCAGTAGCCGGAGAGCCCGGTAGCACTCACTATCAAACCACCTTGTTCAGAGAGAGAAGTGGCTACTGGGACTGTTACCAGACTGGCAACTGACCACGCAATGGCAGTAAATGAGTGTATGGTTTCCTCTCCAGAGACTGAAGGGTCTAAACATGTTAAAATCTAATGTTGTCGTGTTTTAAAAAGAGAATAATTAAAAGCCTTAGTATCCAACTGCATCCAACGTAAACGCCTCCCCTGATCGGTTAAGGATAGTGTGCCCAAATGTATACTGCGGGGCACTATCTGGTTACCCGTTACTTCAAGCACCAGAATCAGAGGATTGTGGTCACTAAACAGGCTGTGTCAAATATTAAAAGAAGATATGAGCCCGCCCAAGGAGACCGAGACAAACATATAATCAATAGTCATAGTGCATCCCCTGCCTTTATAGGTTGGGGAAGATAAGAATTGATGGGATAAGGCATCTTGTCTAATGTGAATGTTAAGCCATAAGTATTTAGGAGATCATTCAATTCACGACCTTCTGGGGAGTGCTCCATATGTAATCCCTCCATGAACATGCATCTAGGCAGATTTTGCGGGTTCTGTGAGGAGTCTGGGCATAAGTGGCAATTAAAATCTCCTAACAAAATAAGATTCTCCTGGGGGAGGCCTTCTCCCTGTAATGATTCAAGAAGGCCACTTAGCTCCGCAAGGCTAGAGGCCCCTTGCTTCTTCCTTTTAGCATTATAAAAGTTAATTAGTGTCACCCGAAGTGATCTCCCCACCACCAATTTAAGGCCCTGGGCTACTACAGAATCCCATTTCAAAAGTTTTGCAGACCCACATATCCCAATTGCTATGAAGATAATTAAACTTCCACTCGCTCTTCCTGCTCTAGAACACTCTGCTGGGAGGAAAAAGGTCTTATAGCCCTCAATAAAAAAGTTATTTTCAACGTCCCAGGTCTCCTGGATGCAGATAAGGTTAAAAGATGTAATAAATTGGATCCACATGTCATCTGCAAATTTTGCAGCTAGGCCAGCCACATTCCAAGAGATAAAGGTTTTCCCAAGTATCCTGTGTATAATTCAAATGGGGAACTGTGGACCCCTCAGGGTGGTCTGTAGGCCCATTAATACTTAAACAACTAGAATAATGTCCTGCATTTACATGAGGCGGGGACTCACTATTCATCAATCCCTGTGTCCACAGTTCCGAGGGTGTGATACTATCTATGCTTTAACTAGCGCTCTCTTGCTGTCAATCTAGATCATTGAGATCCACCACAGGGGCATAAGGGTTAGAAGTTGTCTGTAACCCACCTGAGGCACATACACCCCCACCATGGACTAAAAGATGGCTGTTTTTTGTGGTGTTATAGATAGGTCTATAGAAAAAACCCAATGGTAATGGCTTGATACCGGAGTCATAAAAGGAAGACTGGGATGTATGACTAAGGATATTTTGTGCCAGTTCTGGAAATCTAAACATGGCAATCACGCTGTCTCCCTCAAATATTTTCCTGGACCTCTCTATCAAGGAAACCCTCTTAGCCATCAAGATATGCCTATGGTCTGCCATATTAAATCTGGTGTATATACCTAGCCATTGGGCAACTTTGTTGATCAATTGGTCTGTGGATCCCTCCTTTTGGAAGCCAAGTCCTGGAACCCCTACCAGGACCAAAGTATAAGGGCAACAGGCTGGAGGGAGGTCAATTACTGGTAAGCCAGGACTTTTAGTAACAACTGGGCATTCTTTTGCTACTTCACGAGTGTGTGTCATAGGCCACTGACCGATGTGAGCCGTATCTGTGCATCCTACTCGGGAGCTGAGAGATTGAGGGGGGACATCCAGAGTATCGGGTCCATGACTCATGGCTCCCATTTCCCTAAATTATAAATAGGGAGCTGACTTCTGCTTAGATTTCCTGGGGGGGCGTTCCAGGGCGTGTAGCCTGAAGCTGCGGATTTGGGGAGGGAGGAACTTTGTTGAAAAGTTTATTTTTATTGATAATTGACAGCATGCTTTCAACTCTGTCTAGTGTGTCTCTAAAGTCTGACATTACTTTGTTAAGTTTGTTAAGTCAACAATTCAGTCAATAGTTTGGTAATGTTTTGCTTTAGGGGGTCCCAGAGCTCCTCTGTGTTCATCAAGTTAATTTTGACAAATTCCTCTCCTCTGTTTAGTGTCTCTTCCACTTTTTGGCTCTCCATTTCCTCTTGGGTGCTGGGGAAGCCCCTGAGTCTGTGCCTTGTATCGAGCCTGAAATTGCCCTGCTATTGGAGCCAAGTAGGGAAATGCTGGGGCTAGATATCTCTGAAGCTCTCAATGCAGCCCCTGCAACAAGTTCCTGTGGGCTTGGGTCAGCCATGAGTAAAGCCTCGGCTGGTAATGGAAGAGAGGGCCCACAGGATCCCATGTAGAGCCTCCTCTCTGCCCTGTCTATTTCCTTGGAGATAGCCCCCACCGCTTTTACTAGAAAGGAAGTCGCCTGCTTAGTGCCAATAGGAGTAACAACAGGGCCTGCCTTCCTCTTCCCCATTATGCCCAGATTCAGGGTGCCCTTGATAAACAAAAAGCAGGGCGAAAACCAAGCCGCACACTATAAACGGGCTACTCACTGTAATGACTTCTGTCGATACCTATGGCTGGGGTGGCATCCAGTATCAGTTTATGAGCACGTCAGCAAATTAAGAGTAGCACGAGTCTGCCCGACTGCCCGCAGGAGCAAACCAAGAGAGTAGGGCCAGCCCAGCTTCCTCTGGCCGCTGATGGGTGCAAACGGGCCCACTCTTGGCCCGCGTGCGTTCCGCGCTGCAGGAGCCCTCAGGGCAATTTGTAGCACCTCCAGGTGTAGTTGTGAAGGCAGCGGTATGCAGCTTCTGCCACGCTGCTCCCTGGGCTTGGTAGTCTGCCCCAGACACAGCTGCCCAAATACTGCAAACACCGCTTAACACAGGCGTTTCGAGCTATGGATTATTTAATAAATGCTCATAAATATATTTAATATCCAATTCCATTCACTGCATGATCATTAAACATATCCATTGGCAATCCCCCCAACAGAATCACACACCACATATGCGAGGTCACTTTCGGATAGGTAATGTCACAGATCTAAAGCGCATAATGCCCATGTGCAAAATAATGCATATTAAGACAAGCCATAATATAAGCCCTGTGATAAATTGATGTAAAGCAATTAATTTAACAGAGTGCATAATGTATGCATATGCACAATACATGCAGCAATTCAAGTTTCTCTTTCAAAACTGCAAATGCTCTTTCATTTACAGTGCTTTGTCCAAATCACATTGGATGTTATAAAGTGTCTTATTTATTAAAGTGCATAATGCATACATGTAAATATGACTAATTTGTTTAACAATTCAAATTTCTCCTTCAAAAATGCAATGCTTCTTAATTCACAATTCTCTATCTGAGTCCTATAAGGTGTTCTATAAAGTGCATAGCATTCTGAAGTGCATAGTGAATATAGCAATATTGCATTCAGCAGATCAAGTTTCTCCTTAAAAGTGCTAGTGCGCTTTTTATTCACAGTACTCCATCCAAAGCACCTGAGGCATTGTAAAGTGCATTAGATTCTAAAGTGCATAATGCATATATGTACACATAATTAGATCAACACATTCCTCATTTCTATTTCTAATTTGTGAATGTCTATTCTCTTATGGCACTCCTACACACGCTCTGTAGAGTATGTTCTATAAACATTGCATTCCATCAATAAGAGCCAATTTTACAAGTAGCAATTCCATGTTTAAAGTTCTAATGCATATGTTTATGTGTTATTACAGCATATGTATAAATATGTTTAAAAGGTCATCACACATCACATATTCAAGACTCATGTATAAATGATTGTATAAATGCCAAAGTAAGCCCACATATATGTTCCAAAGGCAATACATCCTCCATTTTAAGTTTGATCCCAATCTGGTGTGTTTAAGGGCACAGAAAGCTGACAAGGAAGAAGAAGGAAACAGAGGGAGAAAGTGCTATGTGCAATACCTCTCTGTATCATAAATAGAAAAAAGGAGGGAGAAAGTGTTATATGCAATACTTCTGTATATCAAGAACAGTTCAAAATATTCCATGTTTGTTAAGACCCTTCTATTCCTACTGAGAGAGGGGCAAAGCATGTCCAACAGCAATTATCATTCATATCTTTTCAGACCATTATATTAATATTAAAAGAGGCAAAGCAGAGGGATACTCAATAGAGAGAAGTATCTAATCATAAGTGAACAAGCAGCTCGGCATCTGCATTATGGCCCCAAGGGGTTTCAGTTCCCAATGTTACAATGAGCCATGATGCTTGTCTCCGGAGTTCTTTCTCTCTATCACCGCCTCCTACATGAGCCCTAGCATGCTTGATTCTATAATACCTGAACGCTGCCAGTGATCGTTCATGATATTGTTTAAAATGACAAGCCATGGGGTAACTCTTGTCACCATTTGTAATTGTCCTCATGTGTTGTAGAATTCTTATCTTTAATTTATTAATGGTGCTTGCCACATATAGCTTGTCACATCCACACTTCAGAACATATACTACATGGTCTGTGTTGCAGGTGATTCTGACATTGATTGTAACAATCTGGCTCTCCGATAGCTCTTGCAGTTCAAACCATAATAATAAGCCTTACAAGAGCTACATTTTATGAAGCTTTCCATGTTGTTAGATAACCAATTCTTATCATTTTTGACAGAATCAAAGTGACTAGAGGTCAACGGGTCTCCCATTGATTTGGCTTTCTTCGATGTTATCTGAGGGCCAATCGGCGCAACATCTTTCAAGTGTTCATCCTTATTCAACACATTGCAATTCTTCTGTAGTATCTTTTGATACCAGGCTGCTCTATGTTGTATTCCAAAAATAGCCTCTTCACTTTATTGTCCTTTTCATTCATATTAATGTCTTGTGGCTAAATTAGCTGTTCCCTCGTTTTTTCACTGGCTCTACTTTTTGCGTTCTCCAAGATGCTCCAAGGATAGCCCCTCTCACTGAACCACGTAAACACATCACATATTTATTTATCAAACTGCTCATCAGTCGAACATATCCTCCTGGCCCTCAACATTTGACTGTATAGAATGCTCCATTTGAGACCATTTGGGTAGCCACTATCAGCATGTAACAGGGAATTTGTAGCAGTTGGCCTTCTATGTATTTTAGTTATCAACTGATTATTAGCCACATCTAATTCCACATACAAAAAGTCACAGTGGGTCTGACTACATGTGCTTGTATATTGTAGATTGAGGTTATTACAGTTCAATTTCCCCAAGAAAGAATTTAAATCAGCCTCATCTCCTTTCCATAGGATAAAAGATCATCTATGAATCTTGTCCATAATGCTGTCTTCTGGAGAAAATCTTCCTTCTGATCGGCCCAGGCCACTTCCTTCTCCCACCACCCCATGAACAGATTCGCATAGGTGGGGGCGAAGGAGGTGCACATTGCAGTGTCTTGCTGTTGTAAAAAACATTTATTATTGAAGATAAAAACATTATGTGCAAGGCAGTGTTTTAACATCTCCAGTAGCATCTGGGTGTGATCGAATAACTCAATGGGTCTGTCTCATCAAGTGCAACTGTTATATATTCTTGTTTCCATGGGATATGGTCTAATATTTTCAAGAAATCTGTTGAGTCCTTCAGATATGAGGGCAAACTGCTGATATATTTCTGCAAAAACAGGTCCAGATATCGTGAGTTGTACTCGAATAAGAACCCAATGGAGCTTACAATAGGTCTCCCTGGTGGGTTCCTAATATGTTTATGTATTTTTGGGAGTAGATAATGATAGAAATTCTTGCATGCTCCACCCGTAAGTATTGGTACTCATCAAATTCTAAGAGATTACAGTCGAACCATGATTACAATTTTGGATGGTAATCTCTTTCTAATTCTCTCATGGGATTATTCGGGAGGCAACTTTGTTGTGCAGTGTTATTAAGTTGTCTCCTAACTTCTAACAGATATATACTTTGAGCCATCAAAACGATGTTAACCCCCTTGTCTGAAGGTTTAATGATCAAGGAAGGGTTGTTCCTTAAGTTAAAAATGTCCTTTCAAACTTTCATTAAAATTAAGACCGGGCGGACTTCACGTAGCCAATCTACGCGAAACTACGTGAAGCAGTAAAAAAACTCTGCAACGCTACGCGGAGTTCTGCGAGCATGCGGAGTTGCTTGTTCCGCATGCTCGTGCATGCTCGCAAGACGTTGCTGACGTTTGGCAATGCAAATTGTGTGTTCGGGGGATATATTGCTTGAACACCAACACGCGGTCGCCAATGGTCGCGGCCATCTTGTTTTTCTGCTCTTTGTCATGGTTCTGGGGCCTGTTTTTGAATCCTCTCAAATCTTTTCATTCCTTTCTTTCTAAAACTTTTTTTCTGATCTTTTTCATTTATTATCTATCCCTCTCTCTTCCTAAGTGTATATTTTGCATTTTATTTCTACTTTTACTGCGTTTTTGTACTGTTTTCCTATTTCTTGCTTTTCATTTTTCTTCACTTCCCGACTTCTTCTCCTGACTTTATTTTATTTTATTTTCCGCCCCCCAGACCCATGGCTAAGTGTAAGAGTGCAACCGGGAGCTGCCTTCCTTGTGGAAGGCAGCACCCGGAAGGGTTGCAGGCCCGGGCCTTATTCTCAGAGGTGGAGGTGGCCACCCTAGTTTTTTTCATGCAGCGCCACCTCCCCTTAACCTTTACAGCAAGCGGCAGGCCTGGTTCCAGCTATGGGATCCAGGAGCATCACCGCCGGTGGGCAAGGGTGCGCCGGGCAGTGTTTCGTTGCTCTGAGGTCCGGCGCACCCACAACCAGCTGACTCACCGGTGGTCCGACATCCTGGACCGGGAGCAGGACCTGCTGGACTTGCTATGTGTTGAGGTCATGGGGCTTGGTGAGTAGCTAATTTATTACTATTGTGTGCTCTGTGTTATTTCGATTATTATTTTTTTCCCCAAATAGCAAAAATGCTGCTGCTGCCTACAAGCTGGTAAGTTACAGTTAAAAATCTCATATTATGTGATTGTTATTCTTCTAGACAGCCCTACTACTCTTGTTAGCAAGTTTGTGCTTGCTTGGGCTGATTATGTAAAAGAGGTTAGAGAACTTAAGTTAGGTAATGCTAGAGAGACTCCTTTCCTTTGTCCTGTCACTAAGATAGTGGTGGTAGGTAGTTATTAATTATAGTAAGTTACTTAGTATTACTTGTAATTGTTTAGCGGTCCGCGTGACACGTCCTCCGTCATGTGCTGCTGACTCCAGTCCTTAGTAGAACCTTTTGTAGTTTGTTAGTGAGTGAATAATATAGCAACTCAGCACATCAGCAACCAACCAACAGTCTGGTGTATGCAATATGCATGTGTCCATCTTTGCATTTTTGAGGACTAAAATAAATGGAAATTCAGACTTAGTGAACAATTGGCCCATCAAAGGGGGTTGATTCATTGATGATTGTGAATGAGATCGGAACTTAGAAGAAGCAAATATAATTTTTGGCAATTCATTCCAAAGTCTTTGGAATAGGCGGGCTAGGTGGTACTTAGGTTTAGGATTCTGGAATCGGAATGGAACACTGGAATAATAAAGAGATATGACGGTCCGCGACTGCGATACTACTAGTCGATCTGATTAGGTAGGTCAATTTTATTGCAATTGTCGTCCTGTCCAAAAAATCTTTTTGGAGCGTTTTAAAAAATATTTATTATTTGTTTCACACCAATCAATTTTTGTCTCTTTATTATGTCTTACATGATCAACATCCAGGAGCAAGAAGACGACGGGGTCTGCTGACGCAGGAGCTGCAGGTGCCTCCCAGGGCCAGAATCGCTCCTCTACAGGTGGCTCTGCTGCTGGCCCCAGTAAGTCCTCCTGTTGTTAATATTAATAATTATATTTCCCTAACTTTTACTGCACCTTATTTTTTTTAACTATTATTTCCGTTTCCTAATTCTATTTTTTACCAAATCTTCTTCAATCTATCTGTTTCTAAATTCTTGTTATCCTGCATCACCTACCTGGCTACTTAGTTATATTTCTAGTGTCTGCTTTTTTTTACATCAATCTCACTGCCTATGACTCTATCCTATTATTAGTCTGTCTGTAGCTTGCTTTATAATTTATTCTGGTTTTTCAGTCAGCTTTCCCTCTCCCCTTATATTTTCTGGACTGCCTAGTGGTGGTACTACTGTAAGACTCAGAGAACACATTGGCCCTTTACTACTACTAGTACCACTACTCTGCTGTGCAGGTTGCATGCCAAACTAAGGTATTCTACCCATGTTTGTTGAGATTAGAAGGCTTTCTTTTACTTTCTTTCTCATGCTCAATCAGTAAATAAAATGATGCTCATGTTGGACACCCAAAGTGGTGTATTTTAACTTTTTCTCATCTAGGCCTAGTACTATTATTATTAGCAGCAGCAGTTGATTGTGAACAACTGATTACCGTGCACCATGGCTGGAAGGAAGTATGAGGAGGGCACAATTATATTTTCCAACCAAGAGAGAGGACTCGAGACTCGAGAGACCTCATGTCCAATTGTCCGCCCAGTTGGCCACTCTTTTTCTTTTTAAAAAGTTTTAAAACTCAGATTCACCAATAGCTCTAGCCACTGAGTCCAGTCCTTTGGGTTGCCCTCTTCTTGAGAGGCTTTTCGAAAATTGCCACCAACAAAATTCCCAACCAGATATTTTATAATTATTTTTGATAGGATAGGACTAGCTTCTGTCTACTCTAATCTAGTACCCGTTTTGTACTAGTGATGTGTGTGGTGTATGTATGTATTGTATTTTCAATCTTGCTAGTGAAAAAAAAAAATAAGGGGAGGCATATATGGCATCTAAAAAATGTGTAATGTTTTTTCTAGGCGTACCGACCACCAGTGCCGGGGCCAGCGGGGAAGGCAACACCAGCCAGGAGCTAGCAGATGTGGCAGCTGCAGGGTTGGGTGAGCCAGCAGCAGTGGCGTGCGGTGGTAAGTTATATTCCTTACTTATTGACAATACACCCTCGCTGCAAGGGTGTACACTGTACTGTTGAGAAAGACTAAGTTGTTGTGGACAACGGTTGAAGAAGATACCCTTTACTTAGCATTAGCAATAGCATTAGCGGCGGGAGTTGACTAATGGCCTCTTCTATCTGACTTTAACTCAGCTGGGAAAGTTTTATGAAGAAGACTAAGAGTCAGACGACCTTGATGGATGGGTTGAATGAAAAGGGAAAGAAGGATGGAAGGAGGAAGGACGGGTGACATGTAATATATGACTGGCAGAGAAGGATGCGTGGGTGAAGGAAGGGGGCCCGGGATGTATAGGTGGCTGATAGAATGCATGGGTGGTTGAAGGATGGGTGAAAGGTAAAAGAAAGGATGCCTACCTGGGTGGGTGAAACTGTATGGGTGATAGGAATCCTCCGGGGGGTTTGATGGGTCAAACTCAAAGGCAAGTAAGGACGCATGGGTGGTGGTTTAAAAAAAAATTACAAATATATGTTGTTGTTGAAAGGTTTGTTGAAAGATTAAGAAGAATGATAGCCATGTTTACTTTGAATGGATGGATGCCTGGATGGTATTCAATCGTAGCATAGCTGGAGACTGTCACTGGATGGAGAGAATGTAAAAGAAAAATGCCAGAGTAGCAAAGCCAAGGGTGAAGATATGAATAAGATTAGAATTAAAAAAAATAATGCTAGAAGAGAAATGCAATGATGAATGGAAAAATCGCTGGGAAGAGAAACAAGCACTGGTTTTTTTCAAGGTTTTTGATTCAAGGTTGTATTTCAGAATCCTCCCTTGACTCACAGTAGTTTGCAAGCACAACATATATATTGTGTATGTATGTACACATACCCACCCATTCTCAACCGCCTCCCTCCGACTCCGAGGCCCACTCCCTACCTATGTAATTTCGACCGTGTCAGCCATGGGTGGCCTATCGGCTGCATGGTTACACAATCAATTAACAGCACCTCACGTTGTCCCATATATAATCATTCAGATCAGATATCATCCGCCTTGTTGTAGTAGTCAGGGTGAAAGTGATATTGAGCAGTTGCCTTTGATGTAACAGAGTATGGCCATAATAGAAAAATAAGATAATTGTGTAGTTGTAGACTACAGCTGCCCCACCTGCAGACAGTAGTAAATAACGTGAGTCTGCGACACGAATATGTCTGTCTAGGGCACAAGCTCACTGAGCTGGCATGCCTACAAGGTTAATTTAGCTAAACAAGAGAGCGAAGAAGAAGACTTGTCTACTCCATAGTGCCTAGTAATGCCTGAAACTCCCACAAATGTTAGAGACCGAGGAAGTGGGAGGATACCACAAATGTTATGTACTGTGCTTGCTGGTGCTACTGTGCCACTATAATTTTATGTGTATAATTAAGTTTGTGTTACTGTTTTGCTAAGAATATTGGTTACAATTGTCTTTTTTCTTTCTTGATATAGCTACTCCTTCCCAAACGAAACAGCCAAACAGGAAGGAGTTAGCAGCCATGGCCCGGCAACGGAGGCTGGAGGCCATCCGTGCGGGATATTGGCGACTGGTGGTTCTGGCAGAGGAGGAGGAGGAGGTGGCAGCAGCTGCAGCCTCCTTCAATGCCCCAGGCCCCCCCAGTGCCTCCAGTGGTACAGCGCCATGGTCTGGCAGTCGCCCCCCACACTTCTTTAAAAACTGCTGCCCACCCCTGTTCATGCAACTGCAATACATTTAAGCGCTGCATGCTCCTCCGGATTGCGTGCCTAGAGGAGCTGATAAACACCCTGGAGAGGAAGATCCGGCGAGCCCGCCTCTAGAACTCCGTAGCCTTACCCATTTTTGAATCTTTTTTTGGGTGGGTGGGAATTGGGCGTTGGGAAAAAAAAATTGGGGTTTATGGACATGGACATTGGACTCTTATGATGGACATTGGTTGGGGTTAGGGAGAGAGGTGGGTCAGGTGTTGTGGTTTTTTTCATTAGTTTATTTGTTAGGGAATAAATTATTTATAGTTTACATATGATGTAAATGTTTTGTGGGAGGGTTACTCTTTTACTTCACATGGCTTCCTTTGCTGCAGCAGGGCCGCAGCCAGTTTTTGAATGAAATAATCTGCCGGTAGTGTAACACACCAACAGATAGATGCGGTACACTCACTTGTGACTTGTCCTACTAGTACTGTCAGTCTCTCCTCCTAGTCTATGCAGTCTGCAACTAAAACCCCTATGGACTCGCAAGAGTGTGGGTGTGTGAATTAATGAATTAATTTCCATAGTATTTTGCCTCCCCTAAACTTCTTCTCTTACCTGTGATTGATGTTTATTTATACTTAGGCGAAGCGATGGCTGCATGGTGATGGTTTGGTTTCCCAAGGTGCCATGGTGGTGGTAGTAGTAGACACTAACAGTAGCATTTGCACAAAAAGAAAATGAGACAGTCAGTCACCTGAGGGAGACTTGGGAACGAATAGTAGAAGTACAGTACACAAGAAGACTGCCAAACAAGAAACCATGATGATGATAAGCAATGCTAAAGTAAAATAAATCAGAATGCCTGGAGGGCTAGCCTAGTACAAGTTACAAACTGAAGTCGACTCGAGCTATGATGATGAAGCGGAGAAGCGGCTTCGTAACTTTTAGTGCTGGAACTAGGATGATTGATGACTTGATGCTGGCAACCAATTATATTATTAATATTATGATGGATTATGTGATGTTCCTCTGGAAAAAAAAATTGAATATTGAATACTGTGCATGGGTCGGCAATCTAATATTGCCAGTGTGGGCTAAAGTATATATACTTAGAGCAGAAGAAGATCGTCGCCCTGCCTTGAGTTAGTGTTGCTTTCACCACATCCGTCCCAGCAAGTGTGTGATCAATAATTTGGTGTAAATTTAATTTAGTCACACCTCAATATAAATCACATAGCCCCGGGCGAAGAGGGTTAGGGTTTGATGAATGGTTGAGAAGGGGGATTTGAGGGAAAATTTGGACAAAGACAAACACTACACATGGACAACACACAATTTTGGCAGCCGACCATCACAAATCTGTTAAGGGAGAAAAGGAAATGCATGCATGATGATGACTTGATGAGTAGTACTAGACTAGAAGTACAGGGCAGCAGTCTATTAATTATTATTATGCAATTGCCTTGCCTTTCTGCCCCTAGAGAGACCCAAGTTACATACATGTTATGTTCTGTTGTACTAGGCTTTCTTTGAAAGCTAGCAAAGAAAATTTTAAAATATCTGTAGGAGTCAAATATAAGCATACATAAACAACAACACAGTCACACACAGTCATAATGATTGAAGAGAAAAAAATAATCAAATGAAATGATACTATACTTATTCACAAATTGGGAGTTGCATCTCTGCTTTCCTCTTGGTACTTCCTTGGACTGTCCGTCCGTCAATCTTGGGTGCCTGCCTGGCAGATGCGGGTTGGTAAGGTAAGTCTGATTTGTTTTTCCCAGTATAGCGCAGGGTACAGGCCAGCCTGTAGATGGAAAAGCAAAAAGGATATTGAAAAATGAAGGAGAAAAGTAAAGTTAAACTGCATAAAATAAGGAGGAGTGCAAGACACATACACACACACAGCAACATAGCATTTTCCAAATTAGGTAACAAAATCAATGCACCTCTGTCAGTCACACCACCACACTCGACTCCACCAGTACACAGACATGTAGGTCTGGTGTTGTTGTTGTTTACCATTTAGGCAACTTCATGAAACGCCTGAGTTATTCCATCAATCATCTCTGATCTTACTGACTGACTGTGAGTATGGTATGGTCATGGTGTCCAACTCTGTAGTGTCCCGAGTGAGCCCAGACTACAGAATCAAAAATGCAATGGATCGGCCTGCAGTAGTGCAATTTTGTAATTGAATATCAATCAATCAGTCAATCAATAGAAACTTTATTCGATGTCTAAAATTTACATCATAAAAGCACATGTAAGGTACAAAAATCTGTATAGAATTCCAGTACAAATCAATTGAAAGGTCATTTTAAGACTTCATTAGAAAATATCAAGTATATTTAAAATAGTAACCAGTTCAAATACAAGATAAAATACATAATAGCTTCTATTAGAGTGCAAATAAAATTTTATAATAAAGACACCACAGCCATTTATACGACCCACTGCTTCCTTTTTTTTATACAGGCCCACAAAAATGTCGCTACCCAAAAACACACTAGAGGATCAGGCAGTGATTATAGAAAATCAAGTGCAACCCCCCAGCATTATAGCGCTTTAGGAGCCGGGCAATATATTCCTTCCTTTCCTTCTGGTATAAACCACAGAAGACTACTAGGTGCAAGTCAGTTTGGGGAGATTGCTTATCACAGGGGCACGAAGTCAGGTCTGAGTGCCTATATCTTCTTTCCGGGTTACCTAACATCAATGGTATCAGATTCATACGGAATCTCAGTAGTATGAATTTGTGTTGTGATATAGAGATGTCCGTTAGATAAAAATAACCTCCCTCTATCAAGGACGTAGTTAGTTGATAAGCAAGAACTGCCTGTTTGTTATAGTTCCTCTCCCTTCAGGTGTATTGAGCCCTCAGCAAAAAAGTGTTAGTCAACTTCTGCCTAGACATCTTTCTGCAGGTATTTGGGTCCTTAAATATTTCTTTCAGCCCAATAGCAGTCAGCTCCGCTTCCACATAATTCAACCATCTGGTCCTACTGTAATTCTCCAGTTTTAGGCAGTTTCTTATTATGTTTTGCGTTAGGGTCACCGTATCCCTACATCAAATGGAGAGTCACAGTAGGAGCGGTGCTAGTCTGATTGAGTCAGAGATATAAGGTAGACCCAGTTCTATATGTAAGATATAGTAAGAGTGGGATTTGGGGAGAGACACCAGGGATTTGAAGAATCCATTTTCAATAGTTTGGAGCAAATCAATAGGAACCGTGCCCCAAACGCCTGTTCCATAGATTGCAGCTGACTTTGTTTTAGCATGATAAATATTTTTATAGGGACTAATGGTCTGGTGCCCAGCTTTTTGCAAAAAGATTTTATAGCTGTCAGGCTTCTCTCCATTCCTAAAGCCCTTCCTTCGACCAAGTTTGACCATGTTTGCTTTTTATCGAAGAGGACCCCCAGGTATGGGAAGGTATCTACCTCTTCAATATTTCCTGATTCCATATGGAAGTGTGGGGGTTTATCTCGTTTGCCCGCCCCTGCTATAATAACAAATGATTTTGTCTGACTTACTTTCAGGTCCAGTGAATTCATAAAAGCTGCACAGGCTTTTATGAGGCGTTGGAGACCTAGTCCCGTTCTAGCAATCAGGACAGCATCGTCTGCATAGGTCAATATCGGTAACCGATGTGAATCAAATGCAGGGACATCCACTGTTGCACCCTCAAGAGCTTTTTCAACACCGTTCGTGTAGATAGAAAAAAGGAACGGAGCGAGGACGCACCCCTGCCTTACCCCCCTTGAGATCTTAAAAGGGCGGGTGCATTCCCGTTTTTCCCATAACAGACACATGCGGTTGCATTAGTGTAAAATTGGCGGATAAAATTAATTATAGGACGATCGAACCCCATCTCTTCCATTATACACCAGAGCTTAGAGTCGGACACGCATTCAAATGCTGCTGAGAGATCCATAAAAGCTAGATACATTTTCCCACCCTTAGCTCTGGTGTATTTGTCTATAGTTATTGATAGGTTCAGGCACTGGTCTACGGTACCCTTTCCCCGCTGGAATCCATACTGTGCCTGCATTAAGATGTTCCTCTCCTGAGCCCAGGACTCCAACCTTGATAAAAAGAAGTCGGCTTTGCTGTTGTATCTAAGAGCGAAATTGGTCTGGAGTTCTTCAGACTTCCCCTGTCCCCTTTTTAATGGATCGGGACAATTACACTGGTTTTCCAGGAGGGTGGAAGACTGGCTATGGCTATGTTATTAAAAACATTAGTCAGTAGAGGGACCCACAGATCTTCATTCTCTTGAAAGAGGTCTATTGCAACCCCATCAGGACCCGGGCTTTACCGGTACTGCAAGCCTCCAGCCCACTCCTCACTGCTGTAAGTGAAAAAGACAATGTGTCCTGTGGATTGGGGTATGTATCTATGAGGGGTAGCACAAGGAAGATTCTGGTAGATGAAAAAATATTTTCAAAATGTACCACCCATGCCTCTTCATTTACGTCGTTTTCCAAAGTAGGGTCCCTAAGGGTTTTGAAGCATGGTGCATTATTTAGCTTCCAGAACTCTCTTCTATTGCCTATTTTTGTTGCATGTTCGAGCTCAACCCAGATCTCCTCCCTCAGGACCCTCTCCCTTTTCCTTCTCGCTAACTTATACTCAGTACAAAGTAACTAATTTGGACCTCGTTTCTAGGTTGGGTTTTTAGAGCTTTCATAAGGGCTGTTCTAGTTTTTGTACAGCCGTTGCCCATTATGGTTTTCTCTGATTTCTGCCGAGTAAGGGCCACTTTTATTTTCTCTAGAAGTTCTTTAAAACAAGACACCAGTAGTGCTGGGGTGGTTTCTAGTTCTAAACAGTTATTAATATCACCCTGAATAGTCTGTAGTATTTGAGGAACTAGATTTAGCTTGTCAGTTTGGGCCCACTTCAACTGAAAGCCACTTTTCCTTGCCAGTAAAGGGAGTCCTATTTTCAGATGGTCAGACACCTCCCTGGAGGTCAGGATTAACTCGCAGCTTAGAATGGCATGGTCACTAAAACTCGTAAATTGGGTGACTACCTGATTAAAACTGTTATTAAGGGGGTTAGAGACCAATATGAAATCTAATGTTGATTCTTAGGCATCTCGTCGGAACATCTTCCCTAAAGAGCCCGTTGATATGTTGGATTTATTGACTATTGCCATATTCCTTGTGAATACGGACCTGTTGAGACAGTTTCCACAATCACTATGAGTAAAATGATAAACCAGATTTCATGCCAGGTCTTCCAGACCACAAACACGATCTTGGTTGTGCTTACAGAGATGCAAATTAAAATCTTCCACCCAGATAATACTTAAAACCTCATTTTTTCTTATAGACCTTACGGCCTCGTCAATTGCCCTGTTCACCTCATCTACTATTAAATGCATATTTCCCCCAAACTTATTGTTATAATACTTTATGAAGAGCAACATGCCTATGTTAACCACCTCAAGAAGAAAGAGATGGAAATAATCGCTCCTGGCTTTAAACTTTTTTACTTTTATTGCCACTGTGTTAGGGATTCGAGTTAAGAGGCCCCTCTTGGCCCTCCATGATGGTGATGGTACTGCCATTGTCTGGAGAGAACAGTAACCATTTACAAAAATGGGTTCCGTTGCTGTAGTGAAGTAAATGATGATCAGGTCCACGTAGGTTCTTGTAATAATAGGTATTTATTGAGTAAGATGGTACAAGGTGGTAATTCATAAATATTAAGATAATAAGAATAAGATAAAAACCCCACCAGGAGCTGTCACCTTTCAGCTCAGTCCCAAGCTCCTAACTGACTAGAGCTCAGAACCCAACATTCTAATATGTCATCATGAATAATCACATTCCAAATGATGACAGCAGTGAATAAGTTGGAAAGCCATCACTACACATCTTCCCCTTTTATACATTTTGCAATTGCAACCAAAACTTAGATGTGAACAAAGCAATTACAAATAATAACAATGAACATATGAAAGAAAAGTAGAAACGGGGTAAGTAAGAATATGAAGAAGGGAGAACATAAATATAAGAACAGTTGAACACAAGAGGTGAAAAATGAAGAAAGATTTAAACTGAGAAGAGTCAAGAGAAGTAATGAAGGAAGGTGAATAAAAGGAAGGAAAAAGTCAAAAGGCATCAAAGCAAAGAATGGAGTAGAGATAAGAAGAAGGAATATAAGAAAGAGACACATCCTCTCTTTAAAGGACAAAGAGAAAGAGATAATACGAAGGTGGACACCGAACACATACGCTGAAAGTATCGCAATATACACCAATTGGCCAGACTGGAGAAATTGTGAACCAATAAACAAAGAAGTGAAAGGTAGAACCACATAAAGAATATATAAGAACAAAGGAAGTGCTCCACATGAGCAAACAATTAGAAACTCCAGTAATATTAAGCAGAAAGGTGAAAATTAACACCTAACAGGAGCACGAACAGAGGAAAACCTCAGTTGCCAGTAAGAATAATTAATTCTGAATGAAACCTTTAAAAAAAGGCCGTGAGAATCTGGCATAATAATCACATAAAAGCGTTAAGTGCACAGAACATTTAAAACTCATGAGTAATAAATATGATAATAACTAAATTTAATGTAGCGTACGTCTACGCATAAGAAAATGTTTAGAAGAATAAAACTTTTGCGCAAAAGGAAAAACAATAACAATCATAGAGCTCATGAAAAATAAGTAAGCAGTACTGAACCTTAAAGGTTGATGTCAGCATTTAACATTTGAAACCGGTAAATGTAGAAAACTTACGTACAGAAATATGAAATAATTAATTAAATAACTTCTAGAGCAGAACTGCGAAATACATCATAAAATTGATATTAAATCAAGCATTTAACATTAAAAAATTTTTTTAATGGAAAAGCAGCTAGGACAGCATAACAGGGCATTGAATCATAAAATGAAATTATAATCAAGCATTAAACCTTGAACAAATGACGTAATAAAGAACTGGTAATTATACCTGTTGCAACATAAAATCATATTGCATATAAAATTATAAAAGGCATAACATATAGTGCACACCATAAACATTAGTTCAAATCACAGCGTACCATACATCAAATATACTTGAAACAGAAACTGGTGAGTGAATTCTCACCTAATATGTAATAATTAATAGTAAAAATAATAAACTAAAATAAGTAAAGTGGTCACCGTTGTCAATTGTTAGAAGAAAACAATAAAATAAAATAAATAAAGTTGTCCCCGTTGTCAATGTGCTTTGAATTCAAGGATGTAAAAGGATGTGCGAATCAGCGCAGAGGATTCGCAGTTAAAACACAGTGGAATAATATTTATCAATGTACTTGCAGTAGGGACATATCGATGTTACTTTTAACATACTGAACTTGCCGTAATATAAATAAATAAATGGCGTGCATGTCACCGAATGCAAGATGACATGCGTGGCATTGTAGTTTTCGTTATAATGAAACTTGAAGAGAAATAAAACAGTACCTGTGAAGAATAGGAAAATCAGGAATGTCGAAGACCTCCTTATAGTAAACCATGTTGTAGAAGAAAACATCGAAATTGAAGAAGAGGCATAGAAATCTGGTATTCCGAAGACCTTGAAATAAATGGGTACTAGAAACGTCTTGAGGCAGCATGAAAACGATGTTGAAATAACTTTATTGTCCCGCATAACAAACAAACGTGGTTGGCGAAAGCAAACGTGGTTGGCAAAAGCAGGGCTGAATGGTGAACGTCCAGAGAAAACGTGGCCCCAAAATGGTGGCACGCACTGGTGACGCCGCGCCGGGTGGCTCCCAGCGTCACTGTGCACTAAAACATGGAAGAAGGCAAATAGGTACACGTCACAGATGAAGCAGAAAAGCTGCGCGCGTTATGTGTAAGCGCGAGGTGGAGGCTCGTGACACATTCAAATGTCGCCTTTCTAATGACAATAACAATAACTGCCATGATAATGGTAAAGGACCTTATTTGTTAATTTGTATTTAAATTGAAGAACAGGAGTAGGAATAATTAAAAGAGTCAGACCTGCATTAGGTGGAAGTAGGTTCTCCTTTTTTCCTTTTCTTATTACGCTGCTGCCGTCAGTGTCATCAAAGGCTCTGATAAAACACCTTACAACGTGCGGATCTGCGAAGTGAAGAAAGAAAAGTCAATTTGATAATGTGGAGCCAATTAGAGTAGACAGGCAGCAGAATGTAAGAGGCAAGTCACTGCAGGCATGGAAATCAATTGCTGCTGTTGATTATTGAAGAATAGTACTTAAATAGCAGAAAGTATAGCAGGGACTGGCAGCTCAAGAAGAGGACGACCAGAAGTGGAATGGTCACTGGTGGGGTTTTTTAGCGTGCCAGTATGCATAAGAATACGTAGAATAATCAGAGAAAGATCTTTACCTTGAAGTTCAAAAGTCCATTGGAGTAGTAGGCAGAAGTGCCCAAATCGTCGCCAAATCTGTAGTGAAGTAAATGATGATCAGGTCCACGTAGGTTCTTGTAATAATAGGTATTTATTGAGTAAGATGGTACAAGGTGGTAATTCATAAATATTAAGATAATAAGAATAAGATAAAAACCCCACCAGGAGCTGTCACCTTTCAGCTCAGTCCCAAGCTCCTAACTGACTAGAGCTCAGAACCCAACATTCTAATATGTCATCATGAATTTTCACATTCCAAATGATGACAGCAGTGAATAAGCTGGAAAGCCATCACTACAGTTGCCCACGTCTCCTGAAAACAGGAGATATCCCAATCTTGCCAGAGTCTTAACCAGTGAGCATTACCTAGTTTTTGTGCAATGCCTGCTACATTCCAGGATGCTATTTTGAATAAGAAACCCACCCCCTTCTGGGCTTCAATGTGTTGACTATATGGTTGACTATCAGATACCCTAATGTCTGGTGCAGTGGGACCCTCCTTGTCAGCTGGGGGTAATCAGTCGCATGCTTCCAGATCAGAGAGGGGGGTAAATCTGTTTTCAAGGGACTGCCCCAAGATACCCATATTTTATGGTAAGGTGGACCTCGAGATGCCTCCCCTTAAATGAGTTCTAGGTTCTCTAGTCAGCAAGGGAGGGGGCCTAAAAAAGTGATCCAGTGATAGTAGTATAATCTGCGTGCCCTCAAAAGGAAATCTGTTTAGCTTGGCTAGGAGGGATCTAACTATAAACTCGTTATTGAAGTTTAACACCACACAATTGCCTTCCAATGATTTAGTAGAGAAGCCCAGCCACGCTACCCTTCTGGCCATGATAATTTGGCTAGACAGTGGGGTACCCCCTTCAGCAGTATAGGATAAGTGGTGAGTCAACCAGTGGAGGGATTTATCCATTAGTTGAGTTGATGTTTCTATTTGGTCCTCCCTTAAGGTTGGAACATTTCCCAAAACCAGTGCGAGGGGGAATGAGGCCGGTGGAAGGTGTAAGGACTGATATATATTCGCAAACTTCCCCCCTTAGGTCTTTCCTGCCTTCGTGGGTCACCTAACCACCACCCCTCAAGAATGTTGCACTTGGTACATTTAAGATGCTATATGGGGCGCTCCTAGTGTGCAGGATTGAGATTGTAGGGTCCACTGGGATTATAGAAGAGTCAGTTGGGTCAGGGATATGCATTTCGGAGTAAGGGTGAGTGGTAGATTCAGAATTTCCCGGATTACTATTTGGATGATGTATCTGGTGCCCCTCCTTTCCAGTTTCCAGTGGCCGAGACCCTGGCCTCATAGATAATACGGGGCCAGGGCCAGTTCCAAGATATGGATGTCCTGAAGGGGATGGGTTATTTATGCCCAAGCCCTCAATATGCAATAGTCTCTCTTCAATTTGTGTTAATTTAAGTAAGAGGGAATTCAGAAGCAGAGTGACCAGTGTTTCTAGTTTCTTCCAAATGTCATCTGGGGGGGCAATATGGTGGGGTTGGTAGAGCTCAAAGAGGTGCTTAGGCCAGAATCACTTTGTCCATTTCCCCTTGGTTTGCCAATTCGAGTTTGCTTCAAAACTTTCAGAGGCTTTTGCTTCTGTAGTCCACCGCCCCTTCTTTTTTTCACCGGTGGCTCAGTGTTAACGTCTGATTGTGTTTTCCCAGCCTGACCCCTGGTACCTATTTTGGGACTAATTATTATCTCAGGAGGGGAGGGAACATGCAAAACAGGGGCCAAAGGTGCAATGGTTTGAATTTCGGGGGGCTGCGAGGGGACAATGCCCGTAGTTAGGCCCCCCAAAGAGGCACACTTCTGTGCAACCAAAGGTTCCAGTGAAAGGCGCCGCTCCGTTAGTTCAATTTCATAAGTAAGGACTGACTCGGCCCTTGTTAAAAAAGCATCAAGGGTTCCTGCTACTCCACTCCCCGGGTGCTCACTGTGGCCCTTTTGTTTAACCATTATTAAAATATAAATATAAATAATAAGAACAAGTAATCTTATCACAGTACCGCAGAGTACCGGTATCCTAATGTTAGAGGGGGGCCCAGCCCAGCCTCCTCCGGGTTCCGGCTGGCGTGGACGGGCCTGCCCTTGGCCCGGGCTTTGCCCGGGCACGTCCCACGCTGCAGGACTCCTGGCACCTCTTGATGGCGTCTAAGGCGCGGGTGATGATGGGACTCCGAGTCCCAAAGGTTGAGAGACTCTGCCCCCGGTCCGGTGCGATGCGGAGAAAGCGATGGCGGCTACACTGCCGCTGGACTCCTGGTGCCTTTTGATGGCGTCTAAGGCGCAGGTGATGATGGGACTCCAAGTCCCAATGGTTGAGAGACTCTGCCCCCGGTCCGGTGCGATGCGGAGAAAGCGATGGTGGCAATTTTGTTATTGAATAACAAGAAGGGAACATTGACATGCGTCAATTTTTTTGTGTGTAGATTAAATACTAGTAGACATCATGCACAACATAAACACCAATCACTCAGAGTCAGCGTACAATGCATGCCATCATTTACCGGCCGCATTGAGGCCAGGAGGAGGTGTGTTTTTACCACGACTCGTCTTCTTATGATTGTTTGAGCCCCGGTTACCAACTTTACCCTTGGGGCTCCTTTTTCGGCTGATTATCTGCCCCGGCCGCCTGAGCCATGCTGCCCATTTTCATCCCGCTGAGGGTCCTGAATATCTTTAGTCTCTGTGAGACCTAAATTTACTGTGCTTATCTCCACCTCCTCCGTCCTGTGAATTTGATATAGGAAGTGCGTGCCTTACGATTAATGAGTTCGTGGCACAGTGTTTCACTATCTAACCAAAAAGGAACCTTTGTATATAACCAGTCATTGCGAAGATTGTGAGCCCCCTGCCTAGTGCACAGCTCTATTGATCATACCTTGAATGGATGGCTTTCTGCCACAGAGTTTATTCTCACAGACAGCGCCCTGATGAAGGTTGATCCCATCACGTGTTAACTTCCGAAACGTGCGTCGGCGCATCTCTGTTCACATGATACAATACTCATTACACTAGAAAAATTTGCATAATGAGCAACAGTTTTTATTCGTTGTGATTTTTTCTAATGTCTGTTATGTGATTATTGTAATTTATAGTCTCTTGATGGATGTTGTTTTTGTGATTTATTATGTGTTTAGTGTTTTTGTGCTGTACTAGATTTAATATTTGTATTGTTTGCTCCTTAATGTGGGTGCTCACGAACCATGTACATATAACTATATAACTACATGTACTATTATTTTCGATCTTTTAAAAAATGATCTACATAAAAATATTTTTGTACCTAAGATGAATAAACTATAAAAAGTACTGGTCTGATTCATGGCTTTTACACATTATAGACATATTGCTTTTGTTATATGAAGTTCTTTGGAGAAGTTATTGCTTTTGTTTGCTATGATTAAATACTAGTAGACATCATGCACAACATAAACACCAATCACTCAGGGTCAGCGTACAATGCATGCCATCATTTACCTGTTCTTCGGGGGCAGTCCCTCTATGCTTGGAAAGGAGGATAGATATATAGTCAGGTTTGGAGGGACTAGAGGCAGGCACACATTTCACATTTGTTGTACTATTCTCCATCCAATGTCTGGCTTGAGGGAAATGGATTTAGGGTGAGTCAGGACGTGGAGGAGTGGACTTACTTCTTCACTGACTGCACACAGTTGGAACTCCAATCCAGCAATAAAAGAGTAAGATGGTGGTGATGGATTTGTTGTGATTCGAACCAGAAAGACAGTGACACACACAAATAATAAAAGTAAATAATATTCCTTAGCTATATCTTTTTGGGGGGCTTTTTTGTGCATCAAAGGAAGAAAGAAAGTAACTCGAAAGCCTAGTTGTCAGGGAAGTACAGCTTGTCCTCAAACTCTGGTGGTTCACCCAGAAGTAGGTCACCTAACACACTACTTCCATGACCTGAGTCGCTGTCATCATCTTCCTGCTGTGCTACTTCAGGTATGGTGTAATCCGGTGGTATAAAGTGCTGATTTATTTTGATCATGGTTAACCTCTCCACGTTTTGGGGTGAGAGACTGGTCCTTCTTACTGTCAGAATGGCACCAGCAGCACTGAAAACACGCTCAGAAGAGACACTTGTGACAGGGCAAGCCAGATAGTTTATCGCCAGCCTGCTGAGCACTGGCCATTGGCACCTTTTCCCATACCAATACAGCAATGGGTTTTGATCAAAGTAGACCTCTGTTGGGTCACCAGATAGGCCTGGACCATCTGCTCAATGCTCATGGGTGCTCCACTTTGATCAGCCTCTTTTGCCTTTGCCTCACCACTGGACTTAAGCCCTGCCTGTAGAAAACATTCCTCGGCTGATGCTCCTGTTCTTGTTGTTGTTGATATTGTTCTTGGTGTTGTTGGTGGTTTTGGTTGCTGTAAGCCAACCACACCACCCTCAGGCTCTGAAGTATAACTTGAAGGTTGTCCTGCAGTATTCGGTGTGCCCTGGAGGAGTGGGCCTCCAATTCCCGGCTGTTCTTTTTCTAGCTGACTGGCTTGCACAGCTATCCAAGTTTTGTAGCTGGCAACATCCCGGTCTGAAAAAGGAATGAAAGAGTGCAGTAATGGTTTGTACTGTGGATCAAGAATTGTGGCACAAATGTAGTGGTTGGATGACACAATACTTCTTTGCACCCTTGCATTTTCGATAAGCGAAGGGTTAAGCTCTCCACCAACTCATATGCTTCTTTTTTTTCTTCCACACCTGCATACACTGCAGACACCCCCTTCAGCTGTTCCTGTAGCATGTGCAACAATGGGATAGCTTGTCACATAGTACAGTCCTCCTTGCTGACTTCACATGTGAAGACCTCGAAAGGAAGCAGCATCTCTGTCAGGCATTTAACTAGGCCCCATTGGTCCATCTCAATGATCATGCCTTTCACAGTAGCACCCCTTCTTTGCATGACATATTCATTAATTGGTCTGTACTGCTCAAACAGACGTTCAAGCATGTAATAAGTTGAGTTCCAACGTGTTGGCACCTCCTGAATGAGTGCTTTAACTGGCATTCTATTATCAAGTTGAATGATCCTCAGCTGCTTCTGGGCTTTAAAGAATGGCTGAAATGAGTGCAGATTCTGCTGCAGGTGGTCAGTAAGTTGCTGGCTCGGTCTTCTTTTTTCAAAAAGTCTTGAACAATGATGTTAATGCAGTGCGCCAAACACAGGACCCTGAAATAGCCCCCATCGGCCATGGCCTTAACTATATTACTGCCATTCTCTGTAGCAGCAAAACCAATGTTAAGCCCTCTTGGTCACAGCCATTCAAGGACCTTGCTGTCAAAGTCTACCAAAATGTTTGCAGCAGTATGAGATTTCTCCATGGCGAACATGGCTACAGTTGCATGTTTCCAAGCGGCATTAAAAATCTCAGCAGTGTCAACACCTGCAGATATCTTTTTTCTAACCCCCACAAAAGAGATCCAGGGTGCAGTGATGCACTTGTAATCAGTGGATTGGCAACGGATCCACATGTCTGTTGTCAGGTGGATAGTGTGAACAGCACTCTGCTGCAAAGCTTGTCCAAGCAATTCCAGCACATCGTGATGTAGTGCTGGAACAGCAACTGTGGTGAAATAGGACTGGCTGGGAACCTTCCATTTCAGGCAGATGGTTACCACAAATTCAAGAAAACCCACCCCTTCCACAATAGAAAAAGGGAGGAGGTCCAGCGCTAACATTTTAGCCAGCTTCGCGTTGTACAAACGTGCCGTTGGGTGGTTGCGTTCATACTGCCCCTCCGACCTAAATCTGCTGAGTATGGTAGCCTGGATTTTTTTCTTTTCTGGTGCCACTGATGCCTGTGATTGGGCCTAGGTTGGTGGGGTGGGTCCACTGATGTGGGGGTGCTGCTCCCAGCTTGCTCCCTGGACACCGCTGCTGCAGGCCCAATTTTTGGTTTCCCAAAAAAGGTCGTGGGCGACATACAGGTCTTGGTAAAAGGCAGTGCCTTCTTCTCACTGGCAACTTTCTTGGTACTCGACCTGGTGTCTTTCTTCGGGGCCATCTTGAAGATGTCAGCAGCACGCAGTGGCACAAGTTGAAAAGATGTCTGTGATCACACGTCCTGTGATGTCGTGCACAGCAGGACTTCTGTCTGGCAGTACAATGGGTGATGTCGTCTCCTCCTCTTTTGTGCAAATAAAAGCAAAGAAGTAAGAAGAACATCAGTGAAACGTGGCATTCATTGTTGTAGTTCAATTACTACTAGTAGAAACAAACAAATATAATATATAACTTAGTGTTTGGTCACACTTGTTAGTGTTATTAATATTATTAAATTTATTACCTCAGTTATTAAAAAACATAACAATACAGTGTAGCCATTTGTGAGACTTTGACAACAACAAGGGCTTTCATGGTTGGTGTACTATACAGTACACTCAAGAAGGATAGAAAAGAAGAAGAACAACAACAAAAATACAAATGTAACGGACCTAGTTTGGCATTGTGCATCATTTGGGATGCAGCATTCAGGGAGCTGCAGCTGACAATGGATGGAAGCAATAAGCCAAGAGGAACAAAGGAAAGACATGCAGGCCTATGGCAAAAGCAGTAAAGCACACTAACTGCCACCACAAAATGGCCACCTGCCACATGGTCACCCAGAAGTCACAACAAGCAGGAGACCTGGAAAACAATGAACTCAAGCAGGCCTATATGGAGTTGGACACAGACATTACAAAATTACCCCTGTCCACATGGGGAGGCTCAGCCAAGGCAAATGCTGGCCCACTATTAAAAACACACTCACACACTGGTCAGACAAAGGAGGAATGCTAAACAACACAGCTTCAATGCAACAATGCCAAAAACGAAAATCCACAGGGTTAAAAAAGGTTTGCAAGTTACAACCACACACATCCAACAAAGGCATTTATTTAACACACATCAAAAAAGTGAAACACCAAAAAAACCACATTTTGCATTTCAATCCAATGCCATCCATGGCCTAAATGATGGTTAAATTCAACAGACACCACAGAAACAGTTGTTTCATGCACCCATGAGTAGCTCTGGGCATACTGGCTGAAAGGCCTATTGGCAGACTACTGGGCTAGTGAATTAAATACATATTGCAAATTGATTTCGAAAGTTGGAGAAAATGTAGTGAACTGTGCAACATGTTTCGTTTATAAAAGAAGAAAAATTACTTACAAAGAAACAACTAGGCCCCTACTGAAACTACAGGCCACCCAGTGTTTGTTTGTGTTAGTATCTGTATGAATAAGTGAGTGGGTGTGTGTATAACTGCACAGGTGAGTAAGTGGCTGTGTGATCGACTATGTGTGAGTGAGTAAGGGTGTGAGTTGCTCTATGGGTGACTGAGTGTGTAAGTGGCTGTATGGGTGTATGAGTGGATACGTCAGTGGCTGTATTAGTGAGTGAGTTGGTGTATGAGTGGCTGTATGAGTGACTGAGTGGATATGTGTGTAGACCAATGAATCAGTGATTGGGTGTGTAAGTACTGGTATGGGTGTCTCAATGGTTTTGAGAATGGTAGTGTGAAAGTTGGGGTGGGTATATGAAAGGTTATATTAGGGTATGAGTGGGTGCATCAGATTCTGTGGATGATGTCATCAGTGATGTCTTTTTTCTTTTTCTTTAATGACTTTATTCGGAAGCATAAAACATCCATAAAAGCATTGCATAATGTGAACAAACACCAATATACAGTTCATACCGTAAGACAAAAGAGTATACATAAGAGAAAATACAGTATTAAAAACAAGCTATAATTATCAGATCAAATAGCTTCAAAATTTCAGAGAGCATAGTTTTGTATACATGTTCTACCCAGATATTTCAAAGGGCTCACTATATGAAAACGCTTTCCTTATTAATTAGTTGTTAAGAGAAAGGTATTAAAACCAGTCCATATCAATCAGTGTTAAAGCATATAAAATCTATTACAGATTTCACTGAATATCAATAATGCAGAAATTAATATACAACTATTGAAGAAAAAATAAGAGATAAAACAAGATACATTCATATTTGGATTAATTGATTCATTAATTTCATCTATCGTTCAAATTGAAAAAGCAAAGCAGCACAAATTCCCATGGTACTGTTGGCCTATGTTTAAGCAGAACCAGTGCAAGAGAGGAGAACAAACACCTCGTTTCGGGTCTGCCATGCCCTACATCTTATCTGGTCCTAGGATACATAGATCTAGTTCAATTAAAAGAGCGCAAAAATACTATGTATTACACATTCAATACCAATTTATTTTTGTCACGTAGGTCGCACTACCTGGATCCATAGAGGGTTTGCACCCTATGCCTTATTCTCGGCAAAGGTTACTGAAATATACTTCCTGGCATAAAAAACAGCCCATATAAAAGATGACATTCCACAACAAATCTCTAAGGTAGGCAGTGATTGCAAGTATAAATATGCAGGGTGACATTGTGTAAAACAGAGTGGTCTAGTTATCAGTAGGATGTAACGTTTCCTAAGTTGACTTTAGAATTTACAGAAAAGAACCAATTGCATAGTGTTCTGGGGCATCGCGTCATCACAGGGGCAATTGGCCAAATTTATAGACCAGTGGTTCATTTTTGGGAAGCTAATTAGTCGATGAAATATGTCCAGTCTTAAACGGGTGTAGACAAACCTATGCCTTGTATTTAGTACAGCTTTAAGATGAGGTTGCATATTAAAAATGGTTAAAATTAAGTGATTTTTTAAAACACTAGGTAGGTTTAGGAACTTCAGTTATCAATCTAAGGTTTTCCAGGTGTGTCATTCCTTCGTTTTTCAAGGTATTTCTATTAATAATATCTAATGTTTCGGGTTTCTCAAAGTTTTCAGGATGGCCCATATCACAGAAAAAACGTTGGACATAGGTCAACCAGGAGATACACAAATATGAGCTTGATTTGAGACAATACCTGATTGTAGCTCAATTTAGGCCTGTGTATACCAAAGTAAAATTGGCTGAAACTTTATTAGATCTGTAAGGAATGGGGCACCCAGTTCAGCGTGGCATACATATACTGAAGCACTTTTAGGGGTAGCAAGAAGATATCTAAAAACTTGTTTTCTACTTGTTGCATATCTGTACATTTTTTGTGTCCCCACACACCCGCCCCATAAAGTGCTATACTAAGACATTTGGCTTTATATATCGTCATCATCACCTCAAGTGGGTTAGAGACCAATCGCCTTGCAAAGCTCCTAAGAGCCATGCAAGCTTTGCTACATTGTAACTTCCTATAGGTAATGGCCTTATTCCATAAACCATCCTTGTTGAATAAGATCCCCAAATAGGAAAAGGTATTAATGAAACCAATATTCGTACTGTTTATTTTTTTATCTCTGCATGTCTTATTATTCATCCCGCATTTCATAATGAAGGTTTTTGTTAGATTGACCAAGTTCCTACATATATTCAACAACATTTGAGAGCAAGGACTGAAGGGCCAGTGGGGTGCAGGCCATAAGAATGGCATCATCATCACAGAGGAGGGCCGGGACAGAGAGCGTTCCTATTTGTGGGAGATCTTTAGAGGATGCCGCAAGTACCTTGCCCACACTGTTTATGTATAATGAAAACAGGAAAGGGGCCAGGACACATCCCTGTCTCACCCCTCTCTTTACCCTGAAAGCTACGGTATGTTCTCCTCTAAGGCCGTATCTAACCCTGGCTTTTCATCCCGAATATAAGTCCCTCAGAAAGCTGATAATCAGTGCCTCCACCCCCCCTAGCTTTAATTTTTGACCATAGTTTAGCATATATAACGCAGTCAAAGGCTGAAGAGAGATCAACAAATGCTAAATAGAGGTTCCCCTTTTTCTTGTTAACATAGTTCCCAATTAGCATATTTAAATTGAGACTCTGCTCTCTTGTCCCAATCCCAGGGTGGAAGCCATATTGTAGGTCTGACATGATATCATGTGATTCTGCCCAATCTTGTAGTCAATTTAGGATTATACGATCCGCTATCTTAACTAAAGAATCGAGCAGGGAGATCAGCCTATAACATACTGAATTTAGGCGGTCTCCTTTTTTATAGATCGGTATGATAATTGATTCACCCCATGATGACAAAAAACCTGCAGTGCAGCAGGCCCTCAATACTAAAGTCAGCAGGGGCCCCCATAAAGCTGTGTTATCTTTACATAAGCCTACAGGGATTGTATCTGGTCCAGGGGCTTTACGGCCTTTACTTGCTTGTATTGCGTTATTAACTTCCTCCAGGGTAAAAGGAACAATGGAGGCAGTTTGAGATGGGACTATGATATCATTGTTGCTATGTCCCTGCTGTAATGCTAGTACTGTGACGGGCAACGAATAAATACTAGCAAAGTGCTTTATCCATTCTTCCCCCAATATTGGCAACTCAATCCTTGTCATTTGAGATGTCATCAGTGAGGTCACTGACCATGTCATGAGTGATGTAATATGTGAGATCATAAGCAGTGCATTGCGGGAGCACGAGTTATAGTTAGCTCAGCTAACTATAACTGCTGGATTTCTCTAGTTTTGTGTGTGTGAAACCTGAGCCTAACTATAACTTCTCTGTAATCTTTAAAAAAAATAAGTGAATTTCTAAGGTTTTTTAATTTCTTTTCCTAACTATACCGTCACAGTAACCTTTTTTTTTACAGTGAATTTCTAAGGTTTTTAAAATGCTACTTCATAACTATAACATCCCTGTAACCTTTGGTTATTTCAGTGAATTTCTATGTTTTTTTTAACTAGTAGTCGCATGTGCAGAGTGGTGGAGAAAGGGGGCTGGACCGCCAACCAGCTCTCATGAATCCTGTTGTGTAGGACTTACAGGAGGTACCAGGAGGGCTTCTTGGCCTCCAAGGTCCCTCAGGAGTAAAGTGAACTTCATCCCCTAACCACTAGTGCTCCACAAGCCGCGTTTGCAGCATGGTGGAGAAAGGGGTCGTGGCCTCCGAAGACCTCTTAGCAATCCCACTGTGTGGAACTTATTGGAGATAACAGGAGGGGTAGTTGGCCCCCAAGGACATCCTTGTGGGCCAACTACCCCTCCTATTACCTCCAGTAAGTCTCACACAGCAGGATTTCTGAGACCTGATAGGAGGCCATGCCCCCTTTCTCCACTACTCTGCAAAGACGCCTCCTGGCACATTACTAGTAGGGGGATGAAGTCCCCTTGGCTATTGAGGGTCCTTGGGGGCCAACTACCCCTCCTGTTACCGCCACCAAGTCCCACACAGTGGGTTTTCTAAGAGGTTTTCTGTGGCATGCCCCCTTTCTCCACCAATCTGAAAATGGGCCTCCTGGTGCACTACTAGTCAGGGGATGAAGTCTCCTTGGCTCTTGAGGGTCCTTGGGGGCCATCTAGATCTCCTATTACCTCCAGTAAGACCCACATATGTAGAAATAATGCTCTTGCTTGCTCAAAGCAGAGCACTGTTTGCTCTGTGCTGCCATAGCAACCTGCAATGTCCCAGGGGTGGGTACCCTGGGACATTGCTGGAGCCGGCCGTGGGGGGTGGCAGTCACCAAGGCCATGTAGGGGTACTGTAGTGGGACTCAGGGAGGTGGTAGTCCATGGGGCCCTGCACCAATTATTGCATTTGTGCTCCATTTTTTTAAATAAAGTATGTGTTCCGAGAGGTGGCGGTCCCTGGGGCATTGGGGAGCCCTGCATTACTTTAAAAAAAACTGTGTGCCCCGGGGAGGTGGCGGTCCCCGGGGCAGGTGGGGTCAGCGAGGCCCCCTGTTAATATAAAAATTACCCCCGGGGAGGTGACGGTCCCCCAGGCCGGAGGGTTCATGAGGCCCCCCATATTAATATTATTAGCCCCGGGAGGTGGCGGTCCCCGGGCTGTGGGCAGGCTCAGTGGGCCCACCCGCATTAATAATTAAAATAGCCCTGAGGAGGTGGCGGTCCCCAGGGCTTTGATAAGCCCTAGGAGGGGGACCCATGATTCCCTCTCCTATATTTAGCATATGCCCCCAGGACCTGGCCCACCCAGGGTAATTCTAAAGCAAGCACAGGAGCCCACGCTTGCTTTTTAAAAAACAAATTTGCAGCACATTCGAAGGATCCACCCGCAAGTCCGCGTCACAATAAAAAAAAAAAAAAGATTTTTACCCTCAGTGGGGGCCCACCACTAAATATGGAGGGTTAGGGTATTCATACCCTGCCCCTTTTCTACATTTTTTACTTTGTTTTTGGGACTAGCTTCAAGCCGAGTCCCAAGATGGCTGCCAACACTTCCTGGTTGAAGTGTTGGCAACCAATCAAATTTTAGTAGGATGCGTGAGTCCACTGCAAGGACTTGCCTCCCCAGATATTTTTTTAAGTTAGATATCTGACAAACTGCTGAACAGATTTGCACTAAATCACAAAAAGCTCACTTTCTGGACGAACATCTGGCTTTCTGCCAAATTTGGTGTAATTCTGTTCAGCAGTTCAAGCTGTAGTCATCTTCAAAAAATAAAAAATCCTCATGGACTTAACATGGGGAAAATGTGCTTTGGGACCCCCCTTTTTTCTCTGCCCCCACTTGACAGATCACCCTGAAACTTTCAACACAGCGGCTGAACCAAAAAGGGGAAGTGTTGGGAAGATTTTGTGGAGCTTCGTCAAGTGGCGCCAAAGTTATTGGCAAAACAAAAAACACTTTTCCAATGGATACTTTGATCCTAACAATAACTACCTACTGGTTATTGCCAGTAGGTAATATACATATATATATATACATAGGGATACAAGGGAGCCTTTTCAAACAAAAAAGGGGTGGGAGCACACTGCTTCACCTCCCAGCAAAGTTCGCCCCTTAGCATTATGGTAAATGCAGTTCATGGTACATGCTTACTTGAAATTTTACTGGAGTATTCCACCAAAGTTGGTGCGCCTGTGAGAGGTACTGAGACCTGAAAGGATTGTGGCAGCCTGCTCAGCAACCCCAGATCAAATTCGTTTTTATCTCTACTGATGACGGATGTGATCCAGAAACACGTGTCTAGAGATTTACAGCACTAACCTGCACCATCTTTGGTGGAATACTCCAGTAAAATTTCAAGTAAGCATGTACCATGAACTGCATTTACCATAATGCTAAGGGGCGAACTTTGCTGGGAGGTGATGCAGTGTGCTCCCACCCCTTTTTGTTTGAAAAGGCTCCCTTGAGCCATTGAGCTGACGAGCTTGTGGAGATGCACCTGTGCGCCTGTGAGAGGTACTGAGACCTGAAAGGATTGTGGCAGCCTGCTCAGCAACCCAAGATCAAATTCGTTTTTATCTCTACTGATGACGGATGAGCACGTGTCTAGAGACTTACAGCACTAACCTGCACCAACTTTGGTGGAATACTCCGGTAAAATTTCAAGTAAGCATGTACCATGAACTGCATTTACCATAATGCTAAGGGGCGAACTTTGCTGGGAGGTGAAGCAGTGTGCTCCCACCCCTTTTTTGTTTGAAAAGGCTCCCTTGAGCCATTGAGCTGACGAGCTTGTGGAGATGCACCTGTGTGCCTGTGAGAGGTACTGAGACCTGAAAGGATTGTGGCAACCTGCTCAGCAACCCCAGATCAAATTCGTTTTTATCTCTACTGATGACGGATGATATCCAGAAACACGTGTCTAGAGATTTACAGCACTAACCTGCACCAACTTTGGTGGAATACTCCAGTAAAATTTCAAGTAAGCATGTACCATGAAATGCATTTACCATAATGCTAAGGGGCGAACTGTGCTAGGAGGTGAAGCAGTGTGCTCCCACCCCTTTTTTGTTTGAAAAGGCTCCCTTGAGCCATTGAGCTGACGAACTTGTGGAGATGCACCTGTGCGCCTGTGAGAGGTACTGAGACCTGAAAGGATTGTGGCAGCCTGCTCAGCAACACCAGATCAAATTCGTTTTTATCTCTACTGATGACGGATGAGATCCAGAAACACGTGTCTAGAGATTTACAGCACTAACCTGCACCAACTTTGGTGGAATACTCCAGTAAAATTTCAAGTAAGCATGTACCATGAACTGCATTTACCATAATGCTAAGGGGCGAACTTTGCTGGGAGGTGATGCAGTGTGCTCCCACCCCTTTTTGTTTGAAAAGGCTCCCTTGAGCCATTGAGCTGACGAGCTTGTGGAGATGCACCTGTGCGCCTGTGAGAGGTACTGAGACCTGAAAGGATTGTGGCAGCCTGCTCAGCAACCCCAGATCAAATTCGTTTTTATCTCTACTGATGACGGATGATATCCAGAAACACGTGTCTAGAGATTTACAGCACTAACCTGCACCAACTTTGGTGGAGATCTCCAGTAAAATTTCAAGTAAGCATGTACCATGAACTGCATTTACCATAATGCTAAGGGGCGAACTTTGCAGGGAGGTGATGCAGTGTGCTCCCACCCCTTTTTTGTTTGAAAAGGCTCCCTTGAGCCATTGAGCTGACGAACTTGTGGAGATGCACCTGTGCGCCAGTGAGAGGTACTGAGACCTGAAAGGATTGTGGCAGCCTGATCAGCAACCCCAGATCAAATTAGTTTTTATCTCTACTGATGACGGATGAGATCCAGAAACACGTGTCTAGAGATTTACAGCACTAACCTGCACCAACTTTGGTGGAATACTCCAGTAAAATTTCAAGTAAGCATGTACCATGAACTGCATTTACCATAATGCTAAGGGGCGAACTTTGCTGGGAGGTGATGCAGTGTGCTCCCACCCTTTTTTGTTTGAAAAGGCTCCCTTGAGCCATTGAGCTGACGAGCTTGTGGAGATGCACCTGTGCGCCTGTGAGAGGTACTGAGACCTGAAAGGATTGTGGCAGCCTGCTCAGCAACCCCAGATCAAATTCGTTTTTATCTCTACTGATGACGGATGATATCCAGAAACACGTGTCTAGAGATTTACAGCACTAACCTGCACCAACTTTGGTGGAATACTCCAGTAAAATTTCAAGTAAGCATGTACCATGAACTGCATTTACCATAATGCTAAGGGGCGAACTTTGCTGGGAGGTGAAGCAGTGTGCTCCCACCCCTTTTTTGTTTGAAAAGGCTCCCTTGAGCCATTGAGCTGACGAGCTTGTGGAGATGCACCTGTGTGCCTGTGAGAGGTACTGAGACCTGAAAGGATTGTGGCAGCCTGCTCAGCAACCCCAGATCAAATTCGTTTTTATCTCTATTGATGACGGATGAGATCCAGAAACACGTGTCTAGAGATTTACAGCACTAACCTGCACCAACTTTGGTGGAATACTCCAGTAAAAGTTCAAGTAAGCATGTACCATGAACTGCATTTACCATAATTCTAAGGGGCGAACTTTGCTGGGAGGTGATGCAGTGTGCTCCCACCCCTTTTTTGTTTGAAAAGGCTCCCTTGAGCCATTGAGCTGACGAGCTTGTGGAGATGCACCTGTGCGCCTGTGAGAGGTACTGAGACCTGAAAGAATTGTGGCAGCCTGCTCAGCAACCCCAGATCAAATTCGTTTTTATCTGTACTGATGGCGGATGATATCCAGAAACACGTGTCTAGAGATTTACAGCACTAACCTGCACCAACTTTGGTGGAGTACTCCAGTAAAATTTCAAGTAAGCATGTACCATGAACTGCATTTACCATAATGCTAAGGGGGAAACTTTGCTGGGAGGTGATGCAGTGTGCTCCCACCCCTTTTTTGTTTGAAAAGGCTCCCTTGAGCCATTGAGCTGACGAGCTTGTGGAGATGCACCTGTGCGCCTGTGAGAGGTACTGAGACCTGAAAGGATTGTGGCAGCCTGCTCAGCAACCCCAGATCAAATTCGTTTTTATCTCTACTGATGACGGATGATATCCAGAAACACGTGTCTAGAGATTTACAGCACTAACCTGCACCAACTTTGGTGGAATACTCCAGTAAAATTTCAAGTAAGCATGTACCATGAACTGCATTTACCATAATGCTAAGGGGCGAACTGTGCTGGGAGGTGAAGCAGTGTGCTCCCACCCCTTTTTTGTTTGAAAAGGCTCCCTTGAGCCATTGAGCTGACGAGCTTGTGGAGATGCACCTGTGCGCCTGTGAGAGGTACTGAGACCTGAAAGGATTGTGGCAGCCTGCTCAGCAACCCCAGATCAAATTCGTTTTTATCTCTACTGATGACGGATGATATCCAGAAACACGTGTCTAGAGATTTACAGCACTAACCTGCACCAACTTTGGTGGAATACTCCAGTAAAATTTCAAGTAAGCATGTACCATGAACTGCATTTACCATAATGCTAAGGGGCGAACTTTGCTGGGAGGTGATGCAGTGTGCTCCCACCCCTTTTTTGTTTGAAAAGGCTCCCTTGAGCCATTGAGCTGACGAGCTTGTGGAGATGCACCTGTGCGCCTGTGAGAGGTACTGAGACCTGAAAGGATTGTGGCAGCCTGCTCAGCAACCCCAGATCAAATTCGTTTTTATCTCTACTGATGACGGATGATATCCAGAAACACGTGTCTAGAGATTTACAGCACTAACCTGCACCAACTTTGGTGGAATACTCCAGTAAAATTTCAAGTAAGCATGTACCATGAACTGCATTTACCATAATGCTAAGGGGCGAACTTTGCTGGGAGGTGAAGCAGTGTGCTCCCACCCCTTTTTTGTTTGAAAAGGCTCCCTTGAGCCATTGAGCTGACGAGCTTGTGGAGATGCACCTGTGCGCCTGTGAGAGGTACTGAGACCTGAAAGGATTGTGGCAGCCTGCTCAGCAACCCAAGATCAAATTCGTTTTTATCTCTACTGATGACGGATGAGCACGTGTCTAGAGACTTACAGCACTAACCTGCACCAACTTTGGTGGAATACTCCAGTAAAATTTCAAGTAAGCATGTACCATGAGCTGCATTTACCATAATGCTAAGGGGCGAACTTTGCTGGGAGGTGAAGCAGTGTGCTCCCGCCCCATTTTTGTTTGAAAAGGCTCCCTTGAGCCATTGAGCTGACGAGCTTGTGGAGATGCACCTGTGCGCCTGTGAGAGGTACTGAGACCTGAAAGGATTGTGGCAGCCTGCTCAGCAACCCCAGATCAAATTCGTTTTTATCTCTACTGATGACGGATGATATCCAGAAACACGTGTCTAGAGATTTACAGCACTAACCTGCACCAACTTTGGTGGAATACTCCAGTAAAATTTCAAGTAAGCATGTACCATGAACTGCATTTACCATAATGCTAAGGGGCGAACTGTGCTGGGAGGTGAAGCAGTGTGCTCCCACCCCTTTTTTGTTTGAAAAGGCTCCCTTGAGCCATTGAGCTGACGAGCTTGTGGAGATGCACCTGTGCGCCTGTGAGAGGTACTGAGACCTGAAAGGATTGTGGCAGCCTGCTCAGCAACCCCAGATCAAATTCGTTTTTATCTCTACTGATGACGGATGATATCCAGAAACACGTGTCTAGAGATTTACAGCACTAACCTGCACCAACTTTGGTGGAATACTCCAGTAAAATTTCAAGTAAGCATGTACCATGAACTGCATTTACCATAATGCTAAGGGGCGAACTTTGCTGGGAGGTGAAGCAGTGTGCTCCCACCCCTTTTTTGTTTGAAAAGGCTCCCTTGAGCCATTGAGCTGACGAGCTTGTGGAGATGCACCTGTGCGCCTGTGAGAGGTACTGAGACCTGAAAGGATTGTGGCAGCCTGCTCAGCAACCCCAGATCAAATTCGTTTTTATCTCTACTGATGACGGATGATATCCAGAAACACGTGTCTAGAGATTTACAGCACTAACCTGCACCAACTTTGGTGGAATACTCCAGTAAAACTTCAAGTAAGCATGTACCATGAACTGCATTTACCATAATGCTAAGGGGCAAACTGTGCTGGGAGGTGAAGCAGTGTGCTCCCACCCCTTTTTTGTTTGAAAAGGCTCCCTTTTGCCATTGAGCTGACGAGCTTGTGGAGATGCACCTGTGTGCCTGTGAGAGGTACTGAGACCTGAAAGGATTGTGGCAGCCTGCTTAGCAACCCCAGATCAAATTTGTTTTTATCTGTACTGATGACGGATGATATCCAGAAACACGTGTCTAGAGATTTACAGCACTAACCTGCACCAACTTTGGTGGAATACTCCAGTAAAATTTCAAGTAAGCATGTACCATGAACTGCATTTACCATAATGCTAAGGGGCGAACTAGTGCTGGGAGGTGAAGCAGTGTGCTCCCACCCCTTTTTTGTTTGAAAAGGCTCCCTTGAGCCATTGAGCTGACGAGCTTGTGGAGATGCACCTGTGCGCCTGTGAGAGGTACTGAGACCTGAAAGGATTGTGGCAGCCTGCTCAGCAACCCCAGATCAAATTCGTTTTTATCTCTACTGATGACGGATGATATCCAGAAACACGTGTCTAGAGATTTACAGCACTAACCTGCACCAACTTTGGTGGAATACTCCAGTAAAATTTCAAGTAAGCATGTACCATGAACTGCATTTACCATAATGCTAAGGGGCGAACTGTGCTGGGAGGTGAAGCAGTGTGCTCCCACCCCTTTTTTGTTTGAAAAGGCTCCCTTGAGCCATTGAGCTGACGAGCTTGTGGAGATGCACCTGTGCGCCTGTGAGAGGTACTGAGACCTGAAAGGATTGTGGCAGCCTGCTCAGCAACCCCAGATCAAATTCGTTTTTATCTCTACTGATGACGGATGATATCCAGAAACACGTGTCTAGAGATTTACAGCACTAACCTGCACCAACTTTGGTGGAATACTCCAGTAAAATTTCAAGTAAGCATGTACCATGAACTGCATTTACCATAATGCTAAGGGGCGAACTGTGCTGGGAGGTGAAGCAGTGTGCTCCCACCCCTTTTTTGTTTGAAAAGGCTCCCTTGAGCCATTGAGCTGACGAGCTTGTGGAGATGCACCTGTGCGCCTGTGAGAGGTACTGAGACCTGAAAGGATTGTGGCAGCCTGCTCAGCAACCCCAGATCAAATTCGTTTTTATCTCTACTGATGACGGATGATATCCAGAAACACGTGTCTAGAGATTTACAGCACTAACCTGCACCAACTTTGGTGGAATACTCCAGTAAAATTTCAAGTAAGCATGTACCATGAACTGCATTTACCATAATGCTAAGGGGCGAACTGTGCTGGGAGGTGAAGCAGTGTGCTCCCACCCCTTTTTTGTTTGAAAAGGCTCCCTTGAGCCATTGAGCTGACGAGCTTGTGGAGATGCACCTGTGCGCCTGTGAGAGGTACTGAGACCTGAAAGGATTGTGGCAGCCTGCTCAGCAACCCCAGATCAAATTCGTTTTTATCTCTACTGATGACGGATGATATCCAGAAACACGTGTCTAGAGATTTACAGCACTAACCTGCACCAACTTTGGTGGAGTACTCCAGTAAAATTTCAAGTAAGCATGTACCATGAACTGCATTTACCATAATGCTAAGGGGGAAACTTTGCTGGGAGGTGATGCAGTGTGCTCCCACCCCTTTTTTGTTTGAAAAGGCTCCCTTGAGCCATTGAGCTGACAAGCTTGTGGAGATGCACCTGTGTGCCTGTGAGAGGTACTGAGACCTGAAAGGATTGTGGCAGCCTGCTCAGCAACCCCAGATCAAATTCGTTTTTATCTCTACTGATGACGGATGATATCCAGAAACACGTGTCTAGAGATTTACAGCACTAACCTGCACCAACTTTGGTGGAATACTCCAGTAAAATTTCAAGTAAGCATGTACCATGAACTGCATTTACCATAATGCTAAGGGGCGAACTAGTGCTGGGAGGTGAAGCAGTGTGCTCCCACCCCTTTTTTGTTTGAAAAGGCTCCCTTGAGCCATTGAGCTGACGAGCTTGTGGAGATGCACCTGTGCGCCTGTGAGAGGTACTGAGACCTGAAAGGATTGTGGCAGCCTGCTCAGCAACCCCAGATCAAATTCGTTTTTATCTCTACTGATGACGGATGATATCCAGAAACACGTGTCTAGAGATTTACAGCACTAACCTGCACCAACTTTGGTGGAATACTCCAGTAAAATTTCAAGTAAGCATGTACCATGAACTGCATTTACCATAATGCTAAGGGGCGAACTTTGCTGGGAGGTGAAGCAGTGTGCTCCCACCCCTTTTTTGTTTGAAAAGGCTCCCTTGAGCCATTGAGCTGACGAGCTTGTGGAGATGCACCTGTGCGCCTGTGAGAGGTACTGAGACCTGAAAGGATTGTGGCAGCCTGCTCAGCAACCCCAGATCAAATTCGTTTTTATCTCTACTGATGACGGATGATATCCAGAAACACGTGTCTAGAGATTTACAGCACTAACCTGCACCAACTTTGGTGGAATACTCCAGTAAAGTTTCAAGTAAGCATGTACCATGAACTGCATTTACCATAATGCTAAGGGGCGAACTTTGCTGGGAGGTGAAGCAATCTGCTCCCACCCCTTTTTTGTTTGAAAAGGCTCCCTTGAGCCATTGAGCTGACGAGCTTGTGGAGATGCACCTGTGCGCCTGTGAGAGGTACTGAGACCTGAAAGGATTGAGGCAGCCTGCTCAGCAACCCCAGATCAAATTCATTTTTATCTCTACTGATGACGGATGATATCCAGAAACACGTGCCTAGAGATTTACAGCACTAACCTGCACCAACTTTGGTGGAATACTCCAGTAAAATTTCAAGTAAGCATGTACCATGAACTGCATTTACCATAATGCTAAGGGGCGAACTTTGCAGGGAGGTGAAGCAGTGTGCTCCCACCCCTTTTTTGTTTGAAAAGGCTCCCTTGAGCCATTGAGCTGACGAGCTTGTGGAGATGCACCTGTGCGCCTGTGAGAGGTACTGAGACCTGAAAGGATTGTGGCAGCCTGATCAGCAACCCCAGATCAAATTCGTTTTTATCTCTACTGATGACGGATGAGCACGTGTCTAGAGATTTACAGCACTAACCTGCACCAACTTTGGTGGAATACTCCAGTAAAATTTCAAGTAAGCATGTACCATGAACTGCATTTACCATAATGCTAAGGGGCGAACTTTGCTGGGAGGTGATGCAGTGTGCTCCCACCCCTTTTTTGTTTGAAAAGGCTCCCTTGAGCCATTGAGCTGACGAGCTTGTGGAGTGGCACCGGTGCGCCTGTGAGAGGTACTGAGACCTGAAAGGATTGTGGCAGCCTGCTCAGCAACCCCAGATCAAATTCGTTTTTATCTCTACTGATGACGGATGATATCCAGAAACACGTGTCTAGAGATTTACAGCACTAACCTGCACCAACTTTGGTGGAATACTCCAGTAAAATTTCAAGTAAGCATGTACCATGAACTGCATTTACCATAATGCTAAGGGGCGAACTTTGCTGGGAGGTGAAGCAGTGTGCTCCCACCCCTTTTTGTTTGAAAAGGCTCCCTTGAGCCATTGAGCTGACGAGCTTGTGGAGATGCACCTGTGTGCCTGTGAGAGGTACTGAGACCTGAAAGGATTGTGGCAGCCTGCTCAGCAACCCCAGATCAAATTCGTTTTTATCTCTACTGATGACGGATGATATCCAGAAACACGTGTCTAGAGATTTACAGCACTAACCTGCACCAACTTTGGTGGAATACTCCAGTAAAATTTCAAGTAAGCATGTACCATGAACTGCATTTACCATAATGCTAAGGGGCGAACTTTGCAGGGAGGTGAAGCACTGTGCTCCCACCCCTTTTTTGTTTGAAAAGGCTCCCTTGAGCCATTGAGCTGACGAACTTGTGGAGATGCACCTGGCCTGTGAGAGGTACTGAGACCTGAAAGGATTGTGGCAGCCTGCTCAGCAACCCCAGATCAAATTCGTTTTTATCTCTACTGATGACGGATGAGATCCAGAAACACGTGTCTAGAGATTTACAGCACTAACCTGCACCAACTTTGGTGGAATACTCCAGTAAAATTTCAAGTAAGCATGTACCATGAACTGCATTTACCATAATGCTAAGGGGCGAACTTTGCTGGGAGGTGATGCAGTGTGCTCCCACCCCTTTTTTGTTTGAAAAGGCTCCCTTGAGCCATTGAGCTGACGAGCTTGTGGAGATGCACCTGTGCGCCTGTGAGAGGTACTGAGACCTGAAAGAATTGTGGCAGCCTGCTCAGCAACCCCAGATCAAATTCGTTTTTATCTGTACTGATGACGGATGATATACAGAAACACGTGTCTAGAGATTTACAGCACTAACCTGCACCAACTTTGGTGGAATACTCCAGTAAAATTTCAAGTAAGCATGTACCATGAACTGCATTTTCCATAATGCTAAGGGGCGAACTAGGCTGGGAGGTGAAGCAGTGTGCTCCCACCCCTTTTTTGTTTGAAAAGGCTCCCTTGAGCCATTGAGCTGACGAGCTTGTGGAGATGCACTTGTGCGCCTGTGAGAGGTACTGAGACCTGAATGGAGTGTGGCAGCCTGCTCAGTAACCCCAGATCAAATTCGTTTTTATCTCTACTGATGACGGATGAACCACATGTCTAGAGATTTACAGCACTAACCTGCACCAACTTTGGTGGAATACTCTAGTAAAATTTCAAGTAAGCATGTACCATGAACTGCATTTACCATAATGCTAAGGGGCGAACTTTGCTGGGAGGTAAAGCAGTGTGCTTCCACCCCTTTTTTGTTTGAAAAGGCTCCCTTGAGCCATTGAGCTGACGAGCTTGTGGAGATGCACCTGTGCGCCTGTGAGAGGTACTGAGACCTGAAAGGATGGTGGCAGCCTGCTCAGCAACCCCAGATCAAATTCGTTTTTATCTCTACTGATGACGGATGATATCCAGAAACACGTGTCTAGAGATTTACAGCACTAACCTGCACCAACTTTGGTGGAATACTCCAGTAAAATTTCAAGTAAGAATGTATCATGAACTGCATTTACCATAATGCTAAGGGGCGAACTTTGCTGGGAGGTGAAGCAGTGTGCTCCCACCCCTTTTTTGTTTGAAAAGGCTCCCTTGAGCCATTGAGCTGACGAGCTTGTGGAGATGCACCTGTGCGCCTGTGAGAGGTACTGAGACCTGAAAGGATTGTGGCAGCCTGCTCAGCAACCCCAGATCAAATTCGTTTTTATCTCTACTGATGACGAATGATATCCAGAAACACGTGTCTAGAGATTTACAGCACTAACCTGCACCAACTTTGGTGGAATACTCCAGTAAAATTTCAAGTAAGCATGTACCATGAACTGCATTTACCATAATGCTAAGGGGCGAACTTTGCTGGGAGGTGAAGCAGTGTGCTCCCACCCCTTTTTTGTTTGAAAAGGCTCCCTTGAGCCATTGAGCTGACGAGCTTGTGGAGATGCACCTGTGCGCCTGTGAGAGGTACTGAGACCTGAAAGGATTGTGGCAGCCTGCTCAGCAACCCCAGATCAAATTCGTTTTTAACTCTACTGATGACGGATGATATCCAGAAACACGTGTCTAGAGATTTACAGCACTAACCTGCACCAACTTTGGTGGAATACTCCAGTAAAATTTCAAGTAAGCATGTACCATGAACTGCATTTACCATAATGCTAAGGGGCGAACTTTGCAGGGAGGTGAAGCAGTGTGCTCCCACCCCTTTTTTGTTTGAAAAGGCTCCCTTGAGCCATTGAGCTGACGAACGTGTGGAGATGCACCTGTGCGCCTGTGAGAGGTACTGAGACCTGAAAGGATTGTGGCAGCCTGATCAGCAACCCCAGATCAAATGAGTTTTTATCTCTAATGATGACGGATGAGATCCAGAAACACGTGTCTAGAGATTTACAGCACTAACCTGCACCAACTTTGGTGGAATACTCCAGTAAAATTTCAAGTAAGCATGTACCATGAACTGCATTTACCATAATGCTAAGGGGCGAACTTTGCTGGGAGGTGATGCAGTGTGCTCCCACCCCTTTTTTGTTTGAAAAGGCTCCCTTGAGCCATTGAGCTGACGAGCTTGTGGAGATGCACCTGTGCGCCTGTGAGAGGTACTGAGACCTGAAAGGATTGTGGCAGCCTGCTCAGCAACCCCAGATCAAATTCGTTTTTATCTCTACTGATGACGGATGATATCCAGAAACACGTGTCTAGAGATTTACAGCACTAACCTGCACCAACTTTGGTGGAATACTCCAGTAAAATTTCAAGTAAGCATGTACCATGAACTGCATTTACCATAATGCTAAGGGGCGAACTTTGCTGGGAGGTGAAGCAGTGTGCTCCCACCCCTTTTTTGTTTGAAAAGGCTCCCTTGAGCCATTGAGCTGACGAGCTTGTGGAGATGCACCTGTGTGCCTGTGAGAGGTACTGAGACCTGAAAGGATTGTGGCAGCCTGCTCAGCAACCCCAGATCAAATTCGTTTTTATCTCTACTGATGACGGATGATATCCAGAAACACGTGTCTAGAGATTTACAGCACTAACCTGCACCAACTTTGGTGGAATACTCCAGTAAAATTTCAAGTAAGCATGTACCAAGAACTGCATTTACCATAATGCTAAGGGGCGAACTTTGCAGGGAGGTGAAGCAGTGTGCTCCCACCCCTTTTTGTTTGAAAAGGCTCCCTTGAGCCATTGAGCTGACGAACTTGTGGAGATGCACCTGTGCGCCTGTGAGAGGTACTGAGACCTGAAAGGATTGTGGCAGCCTGCTCAGCAACCCCAGATCAAATTCGTTTTTATCTCTACTGATGACGGATGAGATCCAGAAACACGTGTCTAGAGATTTACAGCACTAACCTGCACCAACTTTGGTGGAATACTCCAGTAAAATTTCAAGTAAGCATGTACCATGAACTGCATTTTCCATAATGCTAAGGGGCGAACTTTGCTGGGAGGTGATGCAGTGTGCTCCCACCCCTTTTTTGTTTGAAAAGGCTCCCTTGAGCCATTGAGCTGACGAGCTTGTGGAGATGCACCTGTGCACCTGTGAGAGGTACTGAGACCTGAAAGAATTGTGGCAGCCTGCTCAGCAACCCCAGATCAAATTCGTTTTTATCTGTACTGATGACGGATGATATACAGAAACACGTGTCTAGAGATTTACAGCACTAACCTGCACCAACTTTGGTGGAATACTCCAGTAAAATTTCAAGTAAGCATCTACCATGAACTGCATTTACCATAATGCTAAGGGGCGAACTTTGCTGGGAGTTGAAGCAGTGTGCTCCCATCCCTTTTTTGTTTGAAAAGGCTCCCTTGAGCCATTGAGCTGACGAGCTTGTGGAGATGCACCTGTGCGCCTGTGAGAGGTACTGAGACCTGAAAGGATTGTGGTAGCCTGCTCAGCAACCCCAGATCAAATTCGTTTTTATCTCTACTGATGACGGATGATATCCAGAAACACGTGTCTAGAGATTTACAGCACTAACCTGCACCAACTTTGGTGGAATACTCCGGTAAAATTTCAAGTAAGCATGTACCATGAACTGCATTTTCCATAATGCTAAGGGGCGAACTAGGCTGGGAGGTGAAGCAGTGTGCTCCCACCCCTTTTTTGTTTAAAAGGCTCCCTTGAGCCATTGAGCTGACGAGCTTGTGGAGATGCACCTGTGCGCCTGTGAGAGGTACTGAGACCTGAAAGGATTGTGGCAGCCTGCTCAGCAGCCCCAGATCAAATTCGTTTTTATCTCTACTGATGACGGATGAACACATGTCTAGAGATTTACAGCACTAACCTGCACCAACTTTGGTGGAATACTCCAGTAAAATTTCAAGTAAGCATGTACCATGAACTGCATTTACCATAATGCTAAGGGGCGAACTTTGCTGGGAGGTGAAGCAGTGTGCTCCCACCCCTTTTTTGTTTGAAAAGGTTCCCTTGAGCCATTGAGCTGACGAGCTTGTGGAGATGCACCTGTGCGCCTGTGAGAGGTACTGAGACCTGAAAGGATGGTGGCAGCCTGCTCAGCAACCCCAGATCAAATTCGTTTTTATCTCTACTGATGACGGATGATATCCAGAAACACGTGTCTAGAGATTTACAGCACTAACCTGCACCAACTTTGGTGGAATACTCCAGTAAAGTTTCAAGTAAGCATGTACCATGAACTGCATTTACCATAATGCTAAGGGGCGAACTTTGCTGGGAGGTGAAGCAATCTGCTCCCACCCCTTTTTTGTTTGAAAAGGCTCCCTCGAGCCATTGAGCTGACGAGCTTGTGGAGATGCACCTGTGCGCCTGTGAGAGGTACTGAGACCTGAAAGGATTGTGGCAGCCTGCTCAGCAACCCCAGATCAAATTTGTTTTTATCTCTACTGATGACGAATGATATCCAGAAACACGTGTCTAGAGATTTACAGCACTAACCTGCACCAACTTTGGTGGAATACTCCAGTAAAATTTCAAGTAAGCATGTACCATGAACTGCATTTACCATAATGCTAAGGGGCTGAACTTTGCTGGGAGGTGAAGCAGTGTGCTCCCACCCCTTTTTTGTTTGAAAAGGCTCCCTTGAGCCATTGAGCTGACGAGCTTGTGGAGATGCACCTGTGCGCCTGTGAGAGGTACTGAGACCTGAAAGGATTGTGGCAGCCTGCTCAGCAACCCCAGATCAAATTCGTTTTTAACTCTACTGATGACGGATGATATCCAGAAACACGTGTCTAGAGATTTACAGCACTAACCTGCACCAACTTTGGTGGAATACTCCAGTAAAATTTCAAGTAAGCATGTACCATGAACTGCATTTACCATAATGCTAAGGGGCGAACTTTGCAGGGAGGTGAAGCAGTGTGCTCCCACCCCTTTTTTGTTTGAAAAGGCTCCCTTGAGCCATTGAGCTGACAAACTTGTGGAGATGCACCTGTGCGCCTGTGAGAGGTACTGAGACCTGAAAGGATTGTGGCAGCCTGATCAGCAACCCCAGATCAAATTAGTTTTTATCTCTACTGATGACGGATGAGATCCAGAAACACGTGTCTAGAGATTTACAGCACTAACCTGCACCAACTTTGGTGGAATACTCCAGTAAAATTTCAAGTAAGCATGTACCATGAACTGCATTTACCATAATGCTAAGGGGCGAACTTTGCTGGGAGGTGATGCAGTGTGCTCCCACCCCTTTTTTGTTTGAAAAGGCTCCCTTGAGCCATTGAGCTGACGAGCTTGTGGAGATGCACCTGTGCGCCTGTGAGAGGTACTGAGACCTGAAAGGATTGTGGCAGCCTGCTCAGCAACCCCAGATCAAATTCGTTTTTATCTCTACTGATGACGGATGATATCCAGAAACACGTGTCTAGAGATTTACAGCACTAACCTGCACCAACTTTGGTGGAATACTCCGGTAAAATTTCAAGTAAGCATGTACCATGAACTGCATTTACCATAATGCTAAGGGGCGAACTTTGCTGGGAGGTGAAGCAGTGTGCTCCCACCCCTTTTTTGTTTGAAAAGGGTCCCTTGAGCCATTGAGCTGACGAGCTTGTGGAGATGCACCTGTGTGCCTGTGAGAGGTACTGAGATCTGAAAGGATTGTGGCAGCCTGCTCAGCAACCCCAGATCAAATTCGTTTTTATCTCTACTGATGACGGATGATATCCAGAAACACGTGTCTAGAGATTTACAGCACTAACCTGCACCAACTTTGGTGGAATACTCCAGTAAAATTTCAAGTAAGCATGTACCATGAACTGCATTTACCATAATGCTAAGGGGCGAACTTTGCAGGGAGGTGAAGCAGTGTGCTCCCACCCCTTTTTTGTTTGAAAAGGCTACCTTGAGCCATTGAGCTGACGAACTTGTGGAGATGCACCTGTGCGCCTGTGAGAGGTACTGAGACCTGAAAGGATTGTGGCAGCCTGCTCAGCAACCCCAGATCAAATTCGTTTTTATCTCTACTGATGACGGATGAGATCCAGAAACACGTGTCTAGAGATTTACAGCACTAACCTGCACCAACTTTGGTGGAATACTCCAGTAAAATTTCAAGTAAGCATGTACCATGAACTGCATTTACCATAATGCTAAGGGGCGAACTTTGCTGGGAGGTGATGCAGTGTGCTCCCACCCCTTTTTTGTTTGAAAAGGCTCCCTTGAGCCATTGAGCTGACGAGCTTGTGGAGATGCACCTGTGCGCCTGTGAGAGGTACTGAGACCTGAAAGAATTGTGGCAGCCTGCTCAGCAACCCCAGATCAAATTCGTTTTTATCTGTACTGATGACGGATGATATACAGAAACACGTGTCTAGAGATTTACAGCACTAACCTGCACCAACTTTGGTGGAATACTCCGGTAAAATTTCAAGTAAGCATTTACCATGAACTGCATTTTCCATAATGCTAAGGGGCGAACTTGGCTGGGAGGTGAAGCAGTGTGCTCCCACCCCTTTTTTTTTTAAAAGGCTCCCTTGAGCCATTGAGCTGACGAGCTTGTGGAGATGCAGCTGTGCGCCTGTGAGAGGTACTGAGACCTGAAAGGAGTGTGGCAGCCTGCTCAGTAACCCCAGATCAAATTCGTTTTTATCTCTACTGATGACGGATGAACACATGTCTAGAGATTTACAGCACTAACCTGCACCAACTTTGGTGGAATACTCTAGTAAAATTTCAAGTAAGCATGTACCATGAACTGCATTTACCATAATGCTAAGGGGCGTAACTTTGCTGGGAGGTAAAGCAGTGTGCTTCCACCCCTTTTTGTTTGAAAAGGCTCCCTTGAGCCATTGAGCTGACGAGCTTGTGGAGATGCACCTGTGCGCCTGTGAGAGGTACTGAGACCTGAAAGGATGGTGGCAGCCTGCTCAGCAACCCCAGATCAAATTCGTTTTTATCTCTACTGATGACGGATGATATCCAGAAACACGTGTCTAGAGATTTACAGCACTAACCTGCACCAACTTTGGTGGAATACTCCAGTAAAATTTCAAGTAAGAATGTATCATGAACTGCATTTACCATAATGCTAAGGGGCGAACTTTGCTGGGAGGTGAAGCAGTGTGCTCCCACCCCTTTTTGTTTGAAAAGGCTCCCTTGAGCCATTGAGCTGACGAGCTTGTGGAGATGCACCTGTGCGCCTGTGAGAGGTACTGAGACCTGAAAGGATTGTGGCAGCCTGCTCAGCAACCCCAGATCAAATTCGTTTTTATCTCTACTGATGACGAATGATATCCAGAAACACGTGTCTAGAGATTTACAGCACTAACCTGCACCAACTTTGGTGGAATACTCCAGTAAAATTTCAAGTAAGCATGTACCATGAACTGCATTTACCATAATGCTAAGGGGCGAACTTTGCTGGGAGGTGAAGCAGTGTGCTCCCACCCCTTTTTTGTTTGAAAAGGCTCCCTTGAGCCATTGAGCTGACGAGCTTGTGGAGATGCACCTGTGCGCCTGTGAGAGGTACTGAGACCTGAAAGGATTGTGGCAGCCTGCTCAGCAACCCCAGATCAAATTCGTTTTTAACTCTACTGATGACAGATGATATCCAGAAACACGTGTCTAGAGATTTACAGCACTAACCTGCACCAACTTTGGTGGAATACTCCAGTAAAATTTCAAGTAAGCATGTACCATGAACTGCATTTACCATAATGCTAAGGGGCGAACTTTGCAGGGAGGTGAAGCAGTGTGCTCCCACCCCTTTTTTGTTTGAAAATGCTCCCTTGAGCCATTGAGCTGACGAACTTGTGGAGATGCACCTGTGCGCCTGTGAGAGGTACTGAGACCTGAAAGGATTGTGGCAGCCTGATCAGCAACCCCAGATCAAATTAGTTTTTATCTCTAATGATGACGGATGAGATCCAGAAACACGTGTCTAGAGATTTACAGCACTAACCTGCACCAACTTTGGTGGAATACTCCCGTAAAATTTCAAGTAAGCATGTACCATGAACTGCATTTACCATAATGCTAAGGGGCGAACTTTGCTGGGAGGTGATGCAGTGTGCTCCCACCCCTTTTTTGTTTGAAAAGGCTCCCTTGAGCCATTGAGCTGACGAGCTTGTGGAGATGCACCTGTGCGCCTGTGAGAGGTACTGAGACCTGAAAGGATTGTGGCAGCCTGCTCAGCAACCCCAGATCAAATTCGTTTTTATCTCTACTGATGACGGATGATATCCAGAAACACGTGTCTAGAGATTTACAGCACTAACCTGCACCAACTTTGGTGGAATACTCCAGTAAAATTTCAAGTAAGCATGTACCATGAACTGCATTTACCATAATGCTAAGGGGCGACCTTTGCTGGGAGGTGAAGCAGTGTGCTCCCACCCCTTTTTTGTTTGAAAAGGCTCCCTTGAGCCATTGAGCTGACGAGCTTGTGGAGATGCACCTGTGTGCCTGTGAGAGGTACTGAGACCTGAAAGGATTGTGGCAGCCTGCTCAGCAACCCCAGATCAAATTCGTTTTTATCTCTACTGATGACGGATGATATCCAGAAACACGTGTCTAGAGATTTACAGCACTAACCTGCACCAACTTTGGTGGAATACTCCAGTAAAATTTCAAGTAAGCATGTACCATGAACTGCATTTACCATAATGCTAAGGGGCGAACTTTGCAGGGAGGTGAAGCAGTGTGCTCCCACCCCTTTTTTGTTTGAAAAGGCTCCCTTGAGCCATTGAGCTGACGAACTTGTGGAGATGCACCTGTGCGCCTGTGAGAGGTACTGAGACCTGAAAGGATTGTGGCAACCTGCTCAGCAACCCCAGATCAAATTTGTTTTTATCTCTACTGATGACGGATGAGATCCAGAAACACGTGTCTAGAGATTTACACACTAACCTGCACCAACTTTGGTGGAATACTCCAGTAAAATTTCAAGTAAGCATGTACCATGAACTGCATTTTCCATAATGCTAAGGGGCGAACTTTGCTGGGAGGTGATGCAGTGTGCTCCCACCCCTTTTTTGTTTGAAAAGGCTCCCTTGAGCCATTGAGCTGACGAGCTTGTGGAGATGCACCTGTGCACCTGTGAGAGGTACTGAGACCTGAAAGAATTGTGGCAGCCTGCTCAGCAACCCCAGATCAAATTCGTTTTTATCTGTACTGATGACGGATGATATACAGAAACACGTGTCTAGAGATTTACAGCACTAACCTGCACCAACTTTGGTGGAATACTCCAGTAAAATTTCAAGTAAGCATCTACCATGAACTGCATTTACCATAATGCTAAGGGGCGAACTTTGCTGGGAGTTGAAGCAGTGTGCTCCCATCCCTTTTTTGTTTGAAAAGGCTCCCTTGAGCCATTGAGCTGACGAGCTTGTGGAGATGCACCTGTGCGCCTGTGAGAGGTACTGAGACCTGAAAGGATTGTGGTAGCCTGCTCAGCAACCCCAGATCAAATTCGTTTTTATCTCTACTGATGACGGATGATATCCAGAAACACGTGTCTAGAGATTTACAGCACTAACCTGCACCAACTTTGGTGGAATACTCCAGTAAAATTTCAAGTAAGCATGTACCCTGAACTGCATTTTCCATAATGCTAAGGGGCGAACTAGGCTGGGAGGTGAAGCAGTGTGCTCCCACCCCTTTTTTGTTTGAAAAGGCTCCCTTGAGCCATTGAGCTGACGAGCTTGTGGAGATGCACTTGTGCGCCTGTGAGAGGTACTGAGACCTGAAAGGAGTGTGGCAGCCTGCTCAGTAACCCCAGATCAAATTCGTTTTTATCTCTACTGATGACGGATGAACACATGTCTAGAGATTTACAGCACTAACCTGCACCAACTTTGGTGGAATACTCTAGTAAAATTTCAAGTAAGCATGTACCATGAACTACATTTACCATAATGCTAAGGGGCGAACTTTGCTGGGAGGTAAAGCAGTGTGCTTCCACCCCATTTTTGTTTGAAAAGGCTCCCTTGAGCCATTGAGCTGACGAGCTTGTGGAGATGCACCTGTGCTCCTGTGAGAGGTACTGAGACCTGAAAGGATTGTGGCAGCCTGCTCAGCAGCCCCAGATCAAATTCGTTTTTATCTCTACTGATGATGGATGATATCCAGAAACACGTGTCTAGAGATTTACAGCACTAACCTGCACCAGCTTTGGTGGAATACTCCAGTAAAATTTCAAGTAAGCATGTACCATGAACTGCATTTACCATAATGCTAAGGGGCGAACTTTGCAGGGAGGTGAAGCAGTGTGCTCCCACCCCTTTTTTGTTTGAAAAGGCTCCCTTGAGCCATTGAGCTGACGAACTTGTGGAGATGCACCTGTGCGCCTGTGAGAGGTACTGAGACCTGAAAGGATTGTGGCAGCCTGATCAGCAACCCCAGATCAAATTAGTTTTTATCTCTAATGATGACGGATGAGATCCAGAAACACGTGTCTAGAGATTTACAGCACTAACCTGCACCAACTTTGGTGGAATACTCCAGTAAAATTTCAAGTAAGCATGTACCATGAACTGCATTTACCATAATGCTAAGGGGCGAACTTTGCTGGGAGGTGATGCAGTGTGCTCCCACCCCTTTTTGTTTGAAAAGGCTCCCTTGAGCCATTGAGCTGACGAGCTTGTGGAGATGCACCTGTGCGCCTGTGAGAGGTACTGAGACCTGAAAGGATTGTGGCAGCCTGCTCAGCAACCCCAGATCAAATTCGTTTTTATCTCTACTGATGACGGATGATATCCAGAAACACGTGTCTCGAGATTTACAGCACTAACCTGCACCAACTTTGGTGGAATACTCCGGTAAAATTTCAAGTAAGCATGTACCATGAACTGCATTTACCATAATGCTAAGGGGCGAACTTTGCTGGGAGGTGAAGCAGTGTGCTCCCACCCCTTTTTGTTTGAAAAGGCTCCCTTGAGCCATTGAGCTGACGAGCTTGTGGAGATGCACCTGTGTGCCTGTGAGAGGTACTGAGACCTGAAAGGATTGTGGCAGCCTGCTCAGCAACCCCAGATCAAATTCGTTTTTATCTCTACTGATGACGGATGATATCCAGAAACACGTGTCTAGAGATTTACAGCACTAACCTGCACCAACTTTGGTGGAATACTCCAGTAAAATTTCAAGTAAGCATGTACCATGAACTGCATTTACCATAATGCTAAGGGGCGAACTTTGCAGGGAGGTGAAGCAGTGTGCTCCCACCCCTTTTTTGTTTGAAAAGGCTCCCTTGAGCCATTGAGCTGACGAACTTGTGGAGATGCACCTGTGCGCCTGTGAGAGGTACTGAGACCTGAAAGGATTGTGGCAGCCTGCTCAGCAACCCCAGATCAAATTCGTTTTTATCTCTACTGATGACGGATGAGATCCAGAAACACGTGTCTAGAGATTTACACACTAACCTGCACCAACTTTGGTGGAATACTCCAGTAAAATTTCAAGTAAGCATGTACCATGAACTGCATTTTCCATAATGCTAAGGGGCGAACTTTGCTGGGAGGTGATGCAGTGTGCTCCCACCCCTTTTTTGTTTGAAAAGGCTCCCTTGAGCCATTGAGCTGACGAGCTTGTGGAGATGCACCTGTGCACCTGTGAGAGGTACTGAGACCTGAAAGAATTGTGGCAGCCTGCTCAGCAACCCCAGATCAAATTCGTTTTTATCTGTACTGATGACGGATGATATACAGAAACACGTGTCTAGAGATTTACAGCACTAACCTGCACCAACTTTGGTGGAATACTCCAGTAAAATTTCAAGTAAGCATCTACCATGAACTGCATTTACCATAATGCTAAGGGGCGAACTTTGCTGGGAGTTGAAGCAGTGTGCTCCCATCCCTTTTTTGTTTGAAAAGGCTCCCTTGAGCCATTGAGCTGACGAGCTTGTGGAGATGCACCTGTGCGCCTGTGAGAGGTACTGAGACCTGAAAGGATTGTGGTAGCCTGCTCAGCAACCCCAGATCAAATTCGTTTTTATCTCTACTGATGACGGATGATATCCAGAAACACGTGTCTAGAGATTTACAGCACTAACCTGCACCAACTTTGGTGGAATACTCCGGTAAAATTTCAAGTAAGCATGTACCATGAACTGCATTTTCCATAATGCTAAGGGGCGAACTAGGCTGGGAGGTGAAGCAGTGTGCTCCCACCCCTTTTTTTTTTAAAAGGCTCCCTTGAGCCATTGAGCTGACGAGCTTGTGGAGATGCACCTGTGCGCCTGTGAGAGGTACTGAGACCTGAAAGGAGTGTGGCAGCCTGCTCAGTAACCCCAGATCAAATTCGTTTTTATCTCTACTGATGACGGATGAACACATGTCTAGAGATTTACAGCACTAACCTGCACCAACTTTGGTGGAATACTCTAGTAAAATTTCAAGTAAGCATGTACCATGAACTGCATTTACCATAATGCTAAGGGGCGAACTTTGCTGGGAGGTAAAGCAGTGTGCTTCCACCCCTTTTTTGTTTGAAAAGGCTCCCTTGAGCCATTGAGCTGACGAGCTTGTGGAGATGCACCTGTGCGCCTGTGAGAGGTCCTGAGACCTGAAAGGATTGTGGCAGCCTGCTAAGCAACCCCAGATCAAATTCGTTTTTATCTCTACTGATGACGGATGATATCCAGAAACACGTGTCTAGAGATTTACAGCACTAACCTGCACCAACTTTGGTGGAATACTCCAGTAAAATTTCAAGTAAGCATGTACCATTTTTTTAGCTTAATTTTTTTTTATTGGTATTTGTATTTTCCATGGTACATCATTGTATTACGTTGATTATACATAATAACATGTGAACTCAGGCAGTGCGGATCAAACATTTAATTGTACATGGATTACATCTTCAGAGGTCTAATGTGAACTTGGGTAGGTTGATTAGTGTCAAGCGTCTGTATATGTGGGTTCCCGCAAGGGTGCGGATTGATGTGTAGTCCCCCATTCCATCCCTGTCTACCTCCTTGGTTGATGACCATGTTTTCGTTCCCAATATATAGAAGCTAACTTTACGCTGTCATAAGATAAACATGAAACAGTAAACTGTGGGGGGTAGGGAGAGGGGGGAGGGGTCTGAGGTGTCCACAAATAAAAATAACCCTTGTAGTGAGTATCTGTCTTGTGGTCGGTGCCAGTTTTTCTACAGGATGTCCGTAGCATCGGAATCGGGGAATCAAGGATGCCTAGGGTAGATTATGTCTCCTATCACAGGTCGGGTTGTCAGTTTGGCGGGGCCCAACTATGTGGGCGATCCTTCTTCTAATATGACTATTAGGAGTTCGTATTTGCTCGTACCATCGGGGACAGGGGTGGAGTCTGGGATTGGGATGGCGTAGCCCCAGGTGGTTCTTCTTGTGTTGTCTCTTGCGTGAACTGAAACAGGAGTTGCGCCCATTCCATGGAGATGTGGTGTTTGCGAGTCCCTTTCACCTCCTCCTCCCGCAATAGCGTTTCCTCCGCTGCCCCCCATTTTTTAACCGCCCCTATCCAGGCTGCCTCAGGGGGTCCTGCTGGTGCCCTCCAGTGCATGGCTATTCCCCGCTTCGCCAGGAGTATGGCTAAGGATGCAAACCTGCCCTGCACTTTTTCTGCCTTCCGCCTGCGGAAGACTCCCAGGGCGCATGCCTCCCATGTGGTAATGTGCGTGAGGTGTACGGTCGCCCTCAGTACCTGATGTATCCTACCCCAATATGGTTGGAGTGTGGGACAGTCCCAGAACATGTGTTTGAAGTTGGCCTCGGGTGTTTGGCATCTGGGGCATGCGAATTGTGTGTCGGGGTAAAAGCGATGTAGTTGGTGCGGTGTTAGGTACGCGCGATGTAAAACATTGAATTGGATGTTTTTGAATCGGGCGTTCCTTGAGACTTTCTTTGGGTATTCTAGAGCTTTTTCCCATTCTTGGTCGTGAAGAACTCGTCCTATTTCATCCTCCCATTTTTGGCGTAGGGCCTGCAAAGGGGCCGTGGTCAATTCCCTAATTGCCTTATAGTGCCAAGTGACTAAGTGTCTGCCCCCGCCCATACGTAGGATTGTATGTAGTACCGGATGTGTCGGTGGTTCCCCTTCAGTGAGATCCCAGCATTGGCGGGCGCTGTCTACCAATCGCCTGTGCACTAGAAATTGTCCTGGAGGGAGATCGTAGCTATCCCTCATTTGGGCGTATGTTTTCAGCTGCCCATCTTCAAACAGCGTTTCAATCTCCGTCACTCCGTGTTCCGTCCACATCCGGAGGGCACCGGATGTGTAGTAGTTCTCTCTCTGTGGGAATCCCACTAGTGGGAGCAGTGGGGAGTAGAGGGGTATGTCCCGTGACATGCGGTGTATACGCATCATGCATTTGCGGGCTATCGACACCTGTAGGGAGTGTGTACACATAGGCTTGGTGCCCGGCATCAGCAATCTCCGGATAGCCGGGAGGGGCATCCGACCCACATCAGTAAATGTCTCCTCTATGTGGCGTTCCGCTGTCCAATGTGACAGCCATTGGAGCTGCGCCGCTAGGAAATAAGCTTCGAAGGAGGGGCCCCCAAACCCCTTGTGTGGTAGGTAAGTAGAGGGTGCGTAAGGCTACTCTGTGTCTGCCGCCTCCCCATATCAACGTCGTGAGTAGTGTGTCTAGCTCTTGAAAAAAGGAGTGTGGCGGTATCACTGGGAGATTGGTGAAGGAGTAGAGCAATCTGGGCACCATGATCATCTTTGCTAAGGCTACACGCCCTATAGGGGCCAAGGGCAGGGTCTTCCAGAAGGCGACTGCCGCTCGCAGCCCCGCTAAAGTTTTGCGGTGGTTCCCCTCGTAGAGATCTTCGGGTGAATGGTACAGCCTCACTCCCAAGTATCGGGGTGCCGCTGCACTCCAACCAAGTGTCTGGGGTCCTATCATGATCTCCGAGGGAGCTAGGTGGGGGCTAAGGGGAAAGATCGTCGATTTTCCCCAATTGACGTTAAGTCCGGAGACCTCTGCGAAGGTCTGTAATATTTCCCAGATCGGTGTAAGATCACTTGTGATATCCCGCACATAGATCAGGAGGTCGTCGGCATATAGTGACACACAATGAACCGTGTCTGCGATTGGGATACCCCAGGCTTCGCCCTCATGCCGTAGACGGATGGCTAGAGGTTCTACTGCCAAGGCGAAAAGGAGGGGGGGGACAAGGGGCACCCCTGCCTCGTGCCTCGCTCCACCCGAAGTGGATCTGAGATATACTTTCCCACTCTTACCCTAGTGGTAAGGCCCTTATAGAGGAGTTGCGTATATGCCAATAGGGTCGGACCGACATGCACTTTTCGAAGGGTTGCGAATAAATATGGCCATAGGAGCGTGTCGAAGGCCTTTTCAAGATCTAAGATTAGGCATGCGGCCTGTGGAAAGCGGTCTCGTGCTCTGTCCTGAATGTGAAAGAGTCTGCGTATATTCTGTGATACGTTGCGGTTGGGGAGAAAGCCGTTTTGGTTCGGGTGGATCAACTGTGGGAGAACCTGTATGTATCTGTCTGCCAGTATTTTCCCTAAGATCTTGCAGTCCGCGTTGAGCAAAGTTATGGGCCTGTACGAGGACGGGAGAGTGGGATCTCTATTTGGTTTAAGGAAGGTAACCAAGGTAGACTCCCTAAGGGAACTGGGCAGTTCACCTGTTTGTAGCGCTTCGTCGTATATGATTACGAGGCGCGGGGCCAGCTGTCTTAAAAAGGCGGTATAGTATTCCAGGGGGAAGCCGTCCACTCCCGGCGCTTTACGACGCGCCAATGCCCTGATGGCCTGAATGACATCTGGGGATTTGATTTTTGTGTCCATCGCCTTCGTGTCCGCCGGTGGAATGCCAGGCAGAGGCGTGGATTGAAAGAAACGGGATAATGTTAGATACGATGACTGCGGTAGGTCTCGATAAATTTCCATGTAATAGTCGCGAAAAATGTGTAGTATCTCTACCTGCGATTGTTTAAGGGTGCCAGACTTATCACGCAAAATTGTGATGGGTGGCATGTCCGTATCTTGTTTCGCGAGCTAGGCGAGGAGTGTACCTGCCCTATTCCCTTCTCGATGTGTTCGGACGGCATACGCTCTAAAATTGTATTTGCAGAGGTCATTCAACAACACACACAACAGCAAAGAGCTCTTCAACATCGTGAAGGAACTCTCCAACCCCAGCTCCAACACCAACGACATCCAGCCGTCGCGAGACCTGTGCGACTCACTGGCCACCTTCTTCCACCGCAAAATCGCCGACATCCACGACAGCTTCAACACCACGACCGCCCCGGCAACCACCGAGACCACTGCCCCCACAACCACCAACCGCCTGCTCTCCTGGACCAACATCAACGACGAGGACACCAGCGAGATCATGAACACCATCCACTCCGGTTCACCGCTAGACCCGGGCCCTCACCACATCTTCAACAAAGCCAGTACAGCCATCGCGCCCCATCTCCGGAAAATAATCAACATCTCCTTCGAGACAGCAACCTTCCCGGAAAGCTGGAAGCACGCCGAGATCACCGCCTTACTCAAGAAACCCAAGGCAGACCCCAAGGACCTCAAGAACTTCCGACCCATCTCTCTGCTCCCGTTCCCCGCGAAGGTCACCGAGAAAATCGTCAACAAACAACTGACCCGCTACCTCGAGGAGAACAACATCCTGGACCCTTCCCAGTCCGGCTTCCGCAGCAACCACAGCACCGAAACCGCCCTCATCGCCGCCACCGATGACATCAGGACCCTGCTAGACAACGGAGAAACAGCAGCCCTCATCCTCCTGGACCTATCAGCCGCCTTCGACACGGTCTGCCACCACACACTACGAACACGCCTTCACGACGCCGGGATCCAAGAGAAGGCCCTGGACTGGACCACATCCTTCCTTTCCGGCAGAACACAAAGCGTCCGCCTCGCCCCCTTCCGATCCAAGGCCACCAAGATCATCTGCGGCGTACCCCAAGGCTCCTCCCTCAGCCCAACGCTGTTCAACATCTACATGGCACCCCTCGCCCACGTCGCCCGACAGCACAACCTCAACATCATCTCCTACGCCGACGACACCCAGCTGATCCTCTCCCTCACCAAAGACCCTCACACTGCCAAAGCCCACCTCCACGAAGGAATGAAGGCCGTCGCCGAATGGATGAGGACCAGCCGCCTGAAGCTGAACTCGGACAAGACGGAGGTCCTCATCCTTGGTTCCAACCCTTCAGCCTGGGATGACTCCTGGTGGCCAACATCACTGGGAACAGCCCCGCCACCCACCGACCACGTACGCAACCTAGGGGTCATCCTCGACCCCACCCTCTCCATGACTAAGCAGGTCAACGCCGTTTCCTCATCCTGCTTCAACATCCTCCGAATGCTCCGCAGGATCTTCAAGTGGATCCCCACCGAAACAAGAAAAACAGTCACCCAGGCCCTCGTCACCAGCAGGCTGGACTACGAAAACGCCCTCTACGCAGGAACGACGGCTAAGCTCCTGAGACGGCTGCAACGCATCCAGAACGCCTCTGCACGTCTTATCCTCGACATCCCCCGACGCAGCCACATCACACCCCACCTGAGAGACCTGCACTGGCTCCCTGTCAACAAGAGGATAACCTTCAAGCTCCTCACCCACGCACACAAAGCACTCCACAACTCCGGACCAGCCTACCTCAACAGACGACTCAGCTTCTACACCCCCACCCGCCAGCTCCGCTCGACCAGCCTCGCCCTCGCCACAGTCCCCCGCATCCGGAAAACGACCGCCGGCGGCAGATCCTTCTCCCACCTCGCCGCCAAGACCTGGAACACCCTCCCCACCAACCTCCGACAGACCCAAGACCTACTGGCCTTCAGAAGACTCCTCAAGACCTGGCTCTTCGATCAGTAGCAGCACCACCCCCTCTTCCCCCAGTGCCTTGAGACCCTCGTGGGTATGTAGTGCGCTTTATAAGTGACATGATTGATTGATTGATTGATTCATGGTTTCCGCATGTGTTGTTTTTGCTGTCGCCACCTGTTCTGGGGTAGCCTCCCCCTGATCTAGTTTTTTCGTTAGGCCCGCCAGTCGTGTTTCCGCAGTGTGCAATGACCGCTCCAGCACCTGCCGCACCCCTATTATGTGTTGAATGCAGTGCCCCCTTGCCTCAACCTTAAATGCATCCCATTCTACTGATCTAGATGATGCTGTGCCCGCATTTAGTAAGAAGTATTCCTGAATGTGCTCGCCGTGTGTATGGCAAAAACCTGGTCCGTGAGGCACTCTCGGGGCAATTTCCAAGTAGGGACTGGGGGATGGGGTGGTCTCCATCTAAGGGTCACAGTATGTGCATCGTGGTCGGACAGTACCCTGCCTAGGTAGTCAGTGTGTTGTATCAGGGGGACCAGTGCTGCTGAGCAGAGGAATCTATCGAGTCTCACTCTGAGATTGTGTGGGGCGGAGTAAAAGGAATATATCTTAGTGTTCGGATTCTTTTCTCGCCAGGCGTCTACGAGTGACCAATGGGTAACCCAGTTTTTAAATTGTTCTGTCTGTTTTAGCGCGGGTGAATGTGCCGGCGGGGGATGGGATCTGTCTAAACTGGTGTCTAGGGTGCAATTGTAATCCCCTCCCAATACCCACGGTATCGCAGTGTATTATGCTAGCGCCCCTGTGAGGCGGGTCCAATACTGCTCCTGTTCCACATTGGGGGCGTAAATGCTTCCTATCAGTATCTCCTTGCCCTCGAGGTGCCCTGTTATTAGGGAGTACCGGCCCTCCTTATCCACCACCCTGGACTGTTCGCTGAAGGGGATCCCAGGTCTGATCCAAATTAAGGTTCCCCTAGTGAATGCAGAGTACGTTGTGGCACAGATAATTCCTCGCCATTTTTTACGTAGGCGGTCCACCTCTGCCCCCGTAAGGTGTGTCTCCTGGAGGAGAGCCACCTGTGCTTGCTGTCTTTTCATGTATGCATATATTGCATACCGCTTGCTGGCTGTATGCATACCCCTGACATTTAATGTGACAACTTTCAGGTCTGTATTGGGGATCCTAGCCATCATTTATGCCTGATGTTTGGGTGATGTGTCTCGTGGCGTAATGCCCCAGCATCTCTCGTGTCCCCCTTGTGTCCAGATGCCGATCTCTGTTAACCGAACCAACTTTGTGTATGTCGTGTGTTCGTGCTCCAGGGAATGTGGAAGGGATGTAAAACTGGGGGAAAGTGAAATGAGTCGGCGGGAAACCATCCCAACTAAAAGGACCTATCATTGGGGGCGATACGTCCAAACTGCACAACATGTGCTAACTCTAGTTCGTTACATGGGGGGAAGTGGTCGTCGGCCTCCGTCCGTCGCCGTCGCTGCCCGCTCATTGTCTATGTCTTACTGTTACCACCGCCACTCGGTGGAATCCACTGCGAAAACTGGTCTTCAGACTCGCCAAATACCGGAGTGGTCACCGGGGCGTCTCAGCCATGTCGAGCAGCGTTTCTTAGAGTGGGAGGCACGGATGCCTCGAGCGTCCCCACCCTCGGGGGTCTGGGGTGGCAACCTGGGAGTGTCAAATCAAAGTGTCTGCTGTTTGGGGGTCACCATTGGCGGAGTCCCCGAACCATCTCCTGGGGTGACTCCGCCGCTGCCTTCCTCTTCGGATGTGAACAGGTGCGGGTCCCTCTCACCATCCGTGCTGTCCCCCTGGTGTCCCAACTCTGCAACTGCTTGAAGTGCTTTCCGGCGTTCTGCAATGATTTGAGTGAGGTCCGGAGAGTTCTTACTGGAGGAATCCGAGCGTGAAGTTAGTTGGGTGAGTGTGACCTTTTTCTGTTGCCGGCGTTGGCGACCTGATGAGCGATTGATCTGCGCCTTTTTGGTGTTGATCAAGTTCGCCAAGTGTTGGTCAGCCCAGTCGCTGGCCTCCGCGGGGTCCGAGAAGAAGTGTGCAGTTCCGTCGTGGATGATTTTGAGCCGAGCCGGGAACAGAAGCGCATATTGGATGTTATTTTGGTGCAGGACGCGTTTGACCTCTGCGAAGGTGGCTCTTTGTTGCTGGACTGCCCGCGAGTAATCCGGGAATAACATAACTTGCTTATCCTCCACTCGGATTATGCCCTGCCGCCTCGCGGCTTGGAGGATAGTGTCTCTGTCCTGGTAATGGAGCAATTTCAGAAGAAATGGTCGGGGTGGCGACCCCGGTGGTGGTCTGCGGGCCGGGACTCGGTGTGCCCGTTCTATGGAATAAAACGGGGTCAGTTCTCCTGCTGGAGTGAACGTTGCGATCCATGTTGTGATGTAGCTGAGAGGGTTGGTCCCCTCCGCTCCTTCTGGCAGATTGATAATGCGGATGTTACTTCTCCGGGATCGTCCTTCTAAGTCGTCTGTTCTGCTCTCTAGGATCCTCACCCGCGATTGCAGGTCTTTCAGGGTGTCTTGGTGTTGTTGCACGTGTGGTTACAGAGTGTGCAGCGCTGTTTCCCCTTGTTTTACCTTGTCCGCCAGTTTCCTATGGTCATCCCGGAGTAAATTAAGATCCGTTGCTAGCTCTCCGAACTTGTGTTCCATGGTCACTCTCGAGTGTTCAATCGCCGCTAGGACTTTATCCAGTTTATTGGACATGGAGTCTGCACTTGTGGGCTCTCCTCCTGGTTGTGTGGTGTGGGATGCTGGGGATGTTGCCCTTGGGGGTCCCGGGGTCTGCGCCGTGCCCGTTGCGCGTTGGCGCCCCATGATGATCGTGTCTTCCGCCGACAGATCTCGTCCGCCACCCGCGGTGCTCCACCCGTGTGTGGGTTGCGGTACTTGTGGTCAGGTGTGGCTGCTATGATGCCTTGCGGTCTTCCTCGCACTTGTTTCTATTGTGGTCTGCCGTAGTTACCTGAACTCTTCTCAACGTCGCCTTCAGGCCTCCCGGGGTGTGTCCTGGTTGAATCAGCGGAGGGCCTCCGCCGGACTAGGGGAGGGTGCAGGGTGTCCCGTCGCCCCTCCGGTTCGACGTCTGCCCTGGTCGATTGGGGCCCGCTGATGGAATGCCCCCCGCGTCCCACGGCCCAACCACCGCCGGCGGGGCTCCAGGCCTCCCAGAGCACAGAAGTTTGGTTCCGGCCTCTTAGGGATCCGTGCGTGGTGGAGGTCAACCGCACACACCTGCTTCCCGGTAGATCATGTCTGCACCTTCCCGGACCGCAGCCTGTGGTCTGCCCCAGTCCGGGGGCGGTGGCAATGTCGTGCTCCTGGGCCCCCCTGATTAGGCTGCCAGTGTATGTGCCAGTGTCACTCCGCACCCTCCGGCCCCGGGTCTCGGCCTCACAGAGTTGGGGGGTCTTGTTGCAGTAAGGTGCTGCTGTCGATGACTAGGGGATCCTCATCCAGTTCCCCTTCACTGTGCCCACCATTAGGCTCACACTCTGGTCATGTGTCTCCCCCCCTCGCTCGCCTCGAGGCCCGGCGCCGCTGCGGGGGAGGGGCGCAAGGCAGCAGTCAGCCCGCAGTCGATCCGCTGTCTTTGATCGGCCCCCGGACCAGGGTGTCGTTAAGTCCCAGTGGCTCCCCCCGCATAGGCTGCCTCACTCTGCCCCACAGGCCACGGGTCCAGCCTCCGTGGAGCCGAAAGGTCCCCTCCGACGGCCAGGGGCACCGCGTCTAGTTGCCCCACTGTGCCCCGCAGTCTGTTTGTGTGTCCCCCCGCGCGCCTCGAGGCCCAGCGCCGCAGCGGGGGAGGGGGTTGTCACTGCACAGAGGAGGGGGGTCTCCGTGCGGGCCCTCCAGGCGATGTCGCTTGTAGCGCAATCCGTGCAGGGTGGTACTGTTGGGCTATGGGGGTGTTCTGGTGATCCCGGGCGCCGGCGTGGCGTCCTCGCCGATAGGGACCTCTCTCGGGCGGGAGTTTCAGCCACCCGAGGGGCTCCCAAGCAGCCGCCAAGACGCTCTCACCTGCCCTCCTTCAGTCGTTTCCGGTGTCCGGGTGGGCTCCGGAGCTCGCGTGGGGTATGCCGCTAGGTCTACGCGGCAGAAGCCCGATGTGCCTCGCTATCGGTCCCGGTCCAGATACGGGAGCTCTTGGACCTCACAGGGTGCCGCCATTTTGGGATTCCGTCCGCAACCCCGTCGGAGCCTCCGGCGTCTTCATTGTCGCCTCGCTGGTCGTTTCCTCGGGGCCAGCCCGTGTCCCCCACGATCGCCGCCGCTGTATCGGCTTTTATCGCCGGTTATTATGGCTGTGTGGCATATTATTGGCGGACTTTAGCGGGCTGCAGTGCGGAGCGCTAGAGGAGTGCTGCCGCCATCTTGGCCTGCTTGGCCACGCCCCAAGTAAGCATGTACCATGAACTGCATTTACCATAATGCTAAGGGG